>JARKHS020021475.1:0-114049 GCA_030143305.2 Amblyomma americanum
ACTATTCTTCAGGGTCTTCGCCTAGGGATCCATTGAAAGTTGGCGGCACCCGTCGGCTGCTGTAGTATGATCGGGGTCGACATCTTCGGCTTCGGCGAGGTTGCGGTGCTCGTACCAGCGGCTTTTCGCTGTCTGGTGCGGTCCGGCAGTTTTCCGGAACTCAGGCTCCTCTCCCTGGAGACGTCGGCTGGCTCGCTGAGCTGCTGGCTCGTCCTCGGGTGCGAAGAGCTGAGGGCTGGCTTCTCGACTTGACGGGGGCGTCCGGAGCATGGAAGGCGCACTCCAGCACCTCCACCAGATGTCACGTAGTGGTGACGGCAGTCGAAGCAGCGATGAAGACGGACAAAAGAGTCTTCTAAAAGAAAACTGTTTATTGGGCTGACTTGCACCCAAAATGGACTGAATCACTCGGCGGCGGCGAAGCGACAAGCGTGCTCGGCGGTCGTCGAACAGAATGCCCGCCGCTGTCGGCCGTGCTCAATTTAAAGCTGATAGCGAACTTTCGAGATAAAGTGTGCAAGTTACTAGAACATTCCGGAACAACGTAGAATCAGCTCTGCCTGGCTGCGATCAATCGAGATAAATCTAGTCGCGTCTGGCGTTGCAAACAAAGCGATATAGTGGTGTGGCGGCAGATTTGAAAAACGAACAAACACTGCAAATATTCGTGGCAATATGTATGCGCTGGTATAATTTGCCAAGTGGTTTTCGTTCACTCATACGTTGGGCACCAGTACATAGGAGAGCACGAAATCCCTATTTGATGCCTCTGCTTCTTTAATATAACCTCGCGTTCTTGTAAGTGGGTCGCCAACGCAAGGCGTGGCATCGGTCAACTAAACTGCTATCCGTGACAGCGGCGGCCATGCACTGACAAATATGGACGCACATATTTGCAGACATGACCAGTTTGTCAGGTTTGCTTCGGTAGCGCAGGTGCGCTATCAGCGTTGGCAGCGCACAGAGCTCCCCCACAGCGTGCCGACGAAGCGCAATGACCAATAAAACATTTGAAGCAGTATGGTTTTTCTACTCAAATGTGTGGCCGTAAATAGTGAAGTCATGGAGGTAAAACATGCAAAGCTACCACTTAAGCCCATGCACGATCATGTGCATAAACAGCTTGAATTGAGCTCGCGCATTCACTATCCTATGAGCACGACATGTAATTCATACAGCTCGTCTTGTCTTGTTTTCTTCTCCCGTTCAGACACAAGCAAAGGGATTAGCGAACACACGGACCGCAGATCCACCGACGAGCAGTACGACACACACTAAAGACAATCCACGACATCATCAATAAGGGGGACAGTGTTCGCGTCCTTCTTAGTGGCGGCATTTTACCGATGCTAGCCCACGCTAAACTGCTTTGAAGCGCCTTTCTTTCGAACCAATGCAACAGGGAAAGCACACGTGCTAATCGACTGTTAGATGAAGTATTTTCTGTAGCCATTCTTGCAATTGTCTGATAACCTTTCGTTCAGCAGGGTAGACGCGACAAGTCATCTGCCGGATGGGTGAAGGAAAAAAGGGGCAGTGGCAGGGTGAATGATATCAAACAATCACAGATGCTGCACGAGAACGGCCTTTAACCTTTCAACCGCCGTGCTCTTAAGCAATGTTTCAAAGAAGAAAATTCCTGATGACAACACTCATATGCGTTCCAAAACCACTGTAAATAGTGTATTGACATTTACAATGTGTAATCATGTTTTCGTCCTCGGTGCATTTTTGACGCAATGGCATTTGCCAAATAAAGAAAGCTATTGGCGTCTAAACCGCCGTTTATGAAGAGCAGAGCTATAATTTCTTCTGGTTTCTTTTAGAACAATATTATAGGAGCTTGCGATGTTGGAGAGCAAGCCTTGGAGAGCGAATTATAGAGAAAATCAGTCTCCTTGAATAAAATTGTCCTTCAACGTCCATGCTTCCTCCCACTGAACCCTTCCGAAACCGTCGAAGGCAGGGAATCATGCCTTGTGCAATGTCTTTTAGTGCATAGCTATTATACTCATGTCCCACGATGACCCACGCTTAGCTCCTTTCCGTGACCACTTTACCAACCTGTGCACTGACCTCGCGTTTCCTTCGCCGTGTTCAGTTGGAGGCGGAGGAAAGATATTTTAAGTGTTCAGTTGGAGTGCAAGCTGTGGGATAGGGGGGCCCTTGACCGTGAGGCCCTGCCTCTGGATTTGCAATATCTTTGCCGTCATGCGGTATAACGCGTGGTCACAAAGACGCACGAGCTCTTCTAAGCGCATCTCAGACGGTACACGTAGCAGTAAGCGAGAGCCGAAAGGCATGCGGCGGGTGTGACTTATGTAGCATGTTCGTGGAGCACTGCCCGCGAACGCCCGGCCCGATGACATTGAAAAATTTGAGCCTACGCATGTCTGTGGCAGTCATCATCAATATCATCAGCCTGACTACACCCACTGCAGGGAAAAGGCCTCTCCCATGTCTCTCAATTAACCCTGCATGGGACCGCATTTACGCCAGCTGGCGTAACGTGGAGACTCTAGGGCAGGATTATTGTCTCTCTGAACTTCGCTTTCGAGAAAAACGGCGATGATAAAAAAGAAAACATTTGCATTAAACTCACTGCCATCGAAATACATGGAGGCTTTATATCTTTTTCATTTACGAAACAACCAGTTATTTGTCATTACTTTTCTTCTATTTTGCTCACTACAATTTGTTTTTTTTTCGCAAAGGAGGTGCACAAACAATTGGCAATGACCAGGCCCAAAATTTGTCCGTTCACGAGTGATAATTTGAAGTATATAAAAAGTCGAAAATAAGCATTATGGTCCTAATATTTTACCAAATTGTCATACAGATGTAAAAAAAATTAGATTAAGGATGCATTTTGAAGAGAACAGGAAAAAATGTAGCATCTATTTATTCCTATTGTAAACATTGGCAAGGAAAAGACTATTTCAAACCGCTCGTACGACGGAAGTCCTTAGTTGAAAATGCGGCTGTCTCAGGGAGGAGAAAATGTACTTGCTCATATTCTCGCATTAAGACACAAATTGGGTGATATGAATGAGATAACAGCAAATCAAGCACGTATTATCCCAGATGGGATCTTTTTCGTTGAGGCACTCACTGTCCAAACGTGTGCGCATACGTCGACTGCAGCAATAATTATCCGTGGCAGGAGAATGTTTCGCATACTGTAAATAACAGCGCAGAGACAAGGGACCGAGGAAGCAGACAGGGCAGCGTCGGTCCTGTCTGCTTCCTCGGTCCCTTGCCTCTGCGCTCTTATTCACAGTAAGTGCGTACATTCTAGCCCAATTCGCCATCTTATTGAACGTCTTGCTTCGCGGGTATGCGGAGGTCGCTCAACGAACTAGTCTTGGGTGCTCGTGGGATAGTAGCGGCGAGACGAGGCGCCGGACAGTTGTCTTCCACAGAGGGTTGTGCGAACCTGTGCTGTGGAGGCTCAGCTGGCGCGATCTCGGTAGGTAATAGTGCGAGAATGATTGTAGTACAATTCAGCCCACGAGACAGGCAGTTGAGGGAGTGCAGCCTGGGCTAACCATTTGTAGCAGGCCAGGTAAGCTGTGCGGCTTTCCGTTTGATAGGCCAAAACTTCGTGGACGATGCGTCCGAAGAATTAATCAATGCTGTCACTGCCAGCAGAGTCCACAGCGGCAATGATGGGCACGTTGAAGAGACGACTGAACATGGGAGGGAAGCGGCGGATGTCTAGCATTTCAAGCGTCCGGGATTGATGGGTGATGTCAGAAGAAGTGGCGAGGTTTGCTTTTGTACTCAGGAAATTGAACATCTCATCAGCAGTGCTTGTCAGAAAATGGCCAATTTTCTCCTCTTCAGCCATTGCATGCTTCACAGTGCTGCAAAGCTTTACCATTTTTATGCACATCGCGCTGATCTCACTAGGACACTGCGTTCATTGAGCAAAGATTTGTTATGCCTTTTCCTTTTCATAGTCTGGCACTTAAGCACTTCTTCAATGCGCTCGACAAAACTATCGCAGGTGGAAAGCGCGTCCTCGTTGTTCTCGAACTATAGAAGCGCGCTGCCAGCAAGACAGGAAACAATGTTCATCAACTGCATTGCCTTGGCGAAGTGCGTGGCTTGCGCTGTTGCGGACACAACCTGACATGTTCGAGGCACACCCGGCTGGGCTGAGCAGTCATCAGATATAAGCCGGCAGGTAGATCGCTTCCGTCCCGGGTGGCCCACTGGGTGGTACAAGACATGACGCGACCAAGCAGCTGCATCTTCGAAAAGCTGCAGGGTTCACGGAGTCCAATCTGCGCTGCCAACAACCTACGCGAAGTAGCGACGATAGAAACGGGTTTATTTATGCGGAAAATGTTTGGATCACCGAAGGCACGCAATAATAAGCTTTGGGCAAGGCCCAAAACCAAGTTAACGTGCAATTGAACCTCTCGCCTTCTCACTGCACAGCAGCGCTGAGTATGAAAATTCCGCTCATAACAAACACTGGCAAGTGGCCTTTTCGGACACAAGAATGAACTCTTCTGTTAGGGCTGGCGAATGTAATGATATCACAACTTCTCAATATGAATAACACACCAGGTAAACGTTTAGAGTTCCAGCGGACCACCCAAGTACACAATGCTCGACACCCATCCACAAACGGCGGCATGAGATTCTTTCGCACATCATGTGGGGGTGCGGCTAAGTCAAAGCAACAGCTTAACAGCTTGATCTTCATGGTCGGTTCGATTTCGCTGCCCGGCAACTGAACCAATGTACTCGGAAGCGAATCCCAGCTGAGGCAACTGCGTTAAGATTGAACATTGAACAAGAGTCGAAAAACAACCGAGTGCTGCTCTACATCGTCGGATCATAGTGATCCCCAGGTAGTAAAGGTATTTTGAAGTGATTCACTACGGCGTCCCTTATAAACCAAGGGCACCTTCGGGACATTAAATGTTGCGTGCCACATGCCTATGACCCACGACTTTCGACCACCGAAGCAGCCGTGATTCTTTCCTCACGACATTGGTGAATACCTTCAATAGTTCTCTCTTGAATAGCTCCCATGTCGTAAGGGACGACTCGTAGTTTTCGTACCACGTGCGTACGGAGCCATCCAATGAGAAAAACACGTGTCCAATTTTTGCCGCATCATCCCACTTGTTGAATGACGCCACGCGCTCAAAATTGGTCCAACTATTCTTCAGGATCTTTGCCTAGGGATCCATTGAAAGTTGGCGGCATCCGCGGCAGCTGTAGTATGATCGGTGTCGACATCTTCGGCGAGGTTGCGGTGCTCGTAGCAGCGGCTTTTCGCTGTCTGGTGCGGTCCGGCAGTTTCCGGAACTCAGGCTCCTCTTTGGATTACAGGCGCGAAAACAGACAGACCACAAGGTAGATAAACGGGACGGAGCGCCACTCACAACTGATTTATTCGAAGGCACGACAAACATATATATACCAGCTGACACGCAAGGAATACTATCATGTTCCAATCTGATATGACAGCGAACGCGTGAAAAAATCGTTCTCTGCCCTATACAACGATATGGACGTGTCGCTGACGCACATGCTTCTTTTCTTAGCAATAAAGAATGCTTCGATTAATTCCCTGGCTTTTGTGTCTTTACTTCTTGATAAAATTCGCACACCAGAAAAACA
The DNA here is from genome assembly GCA_030143305.2 of Amblyomma americanum. Taxonomy (NCBI): domain Eukaryota; kingdom Metazoa; phylum Arthropoda; class Arachnida; order Ixodida; family Ixodidae; genus Amblyomma; species Amblyomma americanum. The sequence continues at coordinate 5,644 of JARKHS020021475.1, forward strand.
TGGCTCACAAGAGCGTGACGGGCAAGACCTTATATGCTTAGGCAAATTTGGCCCTTCCTTATTTTGCTCCACATTTCTTTCATGTTCCCTGCTTCGCTCATTAACGCAGCGTCCAGTTTGCCCTATATAGGAGCGGCCGCACGAGAGGGGGATTTCATAGACCACACCTTCGGTGCACTTCATGAACGATCGCCCATGTTTGGTGCCACACCCTCTCTCATCATTTCGTTCTCTTTCAATGCGAGAACAAAGGCTTCCGAGCTTTTTTGGGGCTGAAAAGACAAGCGGCACACCATGCCTGCTCGCGACCTTTTTCAAATTGTGGGATAACTTGTGCACATAGGGCACCACCACAGGTCGCACCACCTCTTCTCGAGGGACATCTTGGCCAGCTCTCACAGCCTTTCTTTTTATTTTCTGTAGTAGGCCTTCTGCGACCGCCGTTACGAGCGAACCAGGGAACCCGGCTGAAGACAGCCTAGCCAATTGGTTTTGGAAACTTAGTTGCATCTTGTGAGAGCACGATTTTCTAATAGCGGATTCGAGGCAGAGTGTAGCAATCCCCCTTTTTATTAGCTTGGAGTGAGCAGAATCATATGGCAGAAGCCCCTTTTTTGCGCGCGGAGCATACGCCCAAATAACCTGTTCCTCACAAAAATCAAAACTAACATCTAAAAACTGTAAACCGTTACCTTCAGGAACTTCACAAGTAAAACTTAAGCCATTTCCATTTTGTCTAAATAAGGATAACACATCACGCACACTTTCTTCGAAGTTTAAACTTCCGTCCTTGGTAAGAATGATTAAAAAGTCGTCCACATATCTGAACACTTTGAAAACTTTGCTAGCTGGTAAAACCTGGTTCAAAACTTGATCCATTTGGGAAAGAAAAATATTACACAAAACCGGCGCAACACAGGAGCCTATACATATGCCAGCTTTTTGCAGAAAACACTGCTCGTCAAAGGTTACGAAGGTAGACTGTAAATAAAACTGTAAAAGGGTTAAAAAGTCATCGGTGGATACACCCGCAGTATTTTGAAAGGAAATAGGGTCTTTACTTTCAATGCAATCTCTGACAGCAGTAAACAAGGCTTCGTGAGGAACAGAATAAAATAAATCCACAACATCTACCGAAAAGGCGCGTCCAACATCACGATGCGATTCAAAGAATTCACACACTTGGTCGGACTTTTTGGTAAGAAAGGGGTCTTCTATATCAAGCTTACCCAACTTATCTAACAAGAACCGGCTAAGCAGCCTCTGCCATGACCCCTTTTCAGTAACGATAGTTCTAAAGGGCATACCTTGCTTGTGCGTTTTTACTGAAAAGAACACTTTTAATGCATTATTCTTGCATTTGGCAATCTGTTTGCTCAACCGGACTAAACCGAGCTGCTCACACAATGCAACAGCTCTGTTCTTAACTTTTGTCGCTTTCACTTTGACAGGCGAAAAATTCTTATCAATTGCCCGGGTTGCTCTTTCCGAGAAATTATTTTCCGATAAAACTACAAATCCACCTTCTTTATCTGCTTGTAAAAGCTTTAGGTTATTGTTCTTAAAGAAAGACACAATAGCTCGGGGTGAAGTTCCCTTATGACGAACAGGTGCCCGGTTACAGGATTTAAGCAGGCAGTCCACGCCCTCAAGTAGACACTTTTCATGCTCCTCTGGATTGGCCTTACTGGCGATTCGACGATTGATGGCTATCAGTTCTTGAGGCGGCACTTGTGGTTCCAGTCCAAACTTGGGCCCCTTTTGAAGCACTGATGACACTTCCTCAGGCAGATGAATGTCCCCCACAACCACTAAACCTCCCCCACAATTCTTCTTCTTCATACTTCTTTCCTTTAGCAGCTTGTCTAACATGCACACCCAAAGTTGTTCAGTCATTTGGGAAGCTAACGTCTTCACGGAGCGAAGATTTCTGTCGGCGAGCCAGGTAGGATATTGCTTTGTGGCTTGCGCTGTTGCGGACACAACCTGACATGTTTGAGGCACACCCGGCTGGGCTGAGCAGTCATCAGATATAAGCCGGCAGGTAGATCGCTTCCGTCCCGGGTGGCACACTGGGTGGTACAAGACATGATGCGACCAAGCAGCTGCATCTTCGAAAAGCTGCAGGGTTCACGGAGTCAAATCTGCGCTGCCAACAACCTACGCGAAGTAGCGACGGTAGAAACGGGTTTATGCGGCAAATGCTTGGATCACCGAAGGCACGCAATAATAAACTTTGGGCAAGGCCCAAAACCAAGTTAACACGCACATTGAGCCTCTTGCCGTCTCACTGCACAGCAGCGCTGAGTAGGAAAATGCTGCTCATAAAAAACACAGGCGAGTGGCCTTTTCGGACACAAAAATGAACTATTCTGTTAGGGCTGGCGAATGTAATGATATCACAACTTCTCAATATGAAAAACACACCAGGTAAACGTTTAGAGTTCCAGCGGAGCACCCTGGTAAACAATGCTCGGCACCCACCCACGAACGGCGGCATGTGATTCTTTCGCACCTCATGTGGGGGTGCGGATAAGTAACAGCAAGAGCTTATCAGCTTGATCCTCACGGTCGGTATGGTTTTGCTGCCCGGCAACTGAACCAATGTACTCGGAAGCGAATCCCAGCTGAGGCAACTGCGTTAAGATTGAACAAGAGTCGAAAAACAACCCAGTGCTGCTCTACACCGGCGGATCTTAGTGATCCCCAGGCAGTAAAAAGTATTGCAAAGTGATTCACTATGGCGTCCCTTATAACCTAAGGGCACCTTCGGAACATTAAACGTTGCGTGCCACATGCCTGTCTCCCACGACTTTCGACCACCGAAGCACCCGTGATTTTATGATTATCTGTTCGGGCCCGTACGGCGGCCCACACTGTACTTTTTCTTTATTGGCTGGCTACAAATGATTACGCTCAGTGCAGTTTATTTCTTGTTTTATCCCTTTATTTCAGTCATTTAAAAAAACTACCATTGTCAGCAACAACTACGATGTTTACGTTAAAGGCAAAACTATACGAAGCGCACCCTATTTGTGGGTATAATGTGCAGTTAACAGGCATTGTTTTTAGTGTAGCACTGGTCAGCAGACTTTCACCGAAAACCTGTTATTCTTTAAACTGGCGCAGGAAAAAAGGAAAGAAAGGAGGCGCGGAAATATTAAGAAAATATGTCGAAATAAAATGATGATTATGGATTTTTATGGCGCAAGGGCAGCTATGGCCAAAGAGCGCTATGTCACAAGGTATATTTTCTTTTTCTCAAGGTGGGTTCAGAGACCCATTTCCCAAGCATTTCACCCTAAATAAGCCGAGCACCAGACCAGGGGAAAGCTTGCACCCATTGTATCACCGGTGGGTACCCGGCGGCACTGGGGATCGAACCCCGCACCTCCCGCATACGAGGCGGATGCTCAACCACCGCTGCGGTCTGTGTCGAAATTTAATCTCACACAAGACAGCGTAGGTGCTGCTGCAAAGCGGGAGTGTGCTTTTTGCCAGAATAAAGCAAACAAATCGCGTACTAGCCTACGCAGAAAAAATTGCTCAGTGAAAGAAGCAAACAGAGAACTAAGATGATTGATCCCCCATTTTTGGATTCATCGCTCTTAAAATATTGCCGATGCGGAAGTACAGTGAGGTGCTTGCTGCAAATGATGCCGTGAACACTGGGAGAGCTGAACTGTGATGGTGGCGTCCATGCACAGGCAGGATTAGGTTCACAGTGGCCTGTCAGAAATTGCTCCGTCTCTGTACTGCTCCGTCTTTGAACGATTGTGAGGATGGACGTCAGTGAATGGTCAGCTTTTTGGTAGCTTCACAACCTTGCAATCGCGCACTTTGAACGCCTAGGCTTTTTCTTAGTAGACAGCCTCGCGGCGTAGCAGTCATGATCGTGAATAATACCGTACTCCCGGTTTAGAGTAAAACTAGTCAGTAGATTTGAAGCCTGAGGAAATCGTTCATGGCAAATCCAACTGCTTTCAAACATTTGTGGCTTGAAATGTCCGAAAATGCCGTTTTTTTTAATAGCAGGCTCATTTCTGACCTGCTCTGTTCCACTTTGTTACTTATTAGCAAAGCCAGGCACAAAAGTTCAATCGATTGATACAGCTAGTACCAAACATTCCTCAAAAGCCGCACATTCCTCTTGCTAAGTGAACTGCGAGCAAGAATATTATGCGGCATTTGACTAGCTGCTCAAGGCGCTTGAAGTTTCACACTTCGATCACATGTTTAAATGCGAGATTCCACGGCTCGGAGTTCATTTCGAAATATGAATGTACGGCATTTCACGAGCTGGTGAAAGCGACTGCGCTTTCATGACTAGTTTTGTAGCTAAGTAAAGAATAAAGTGGAACGGAGCAGCCCACAAAATCAGCTTGTGCGGTGAAAACCTAAAAAATATGGCACTGTCCGACATTTTATGGCAAAATTCGGCGAAAGCAGTAGGATTTACAATAGATCATTGCTTTGATGGTTTAACTCTACTGAATAATTTTTTTTCTTCAAGTTGGCACTTCAAACACAGGCTAGAGTTTTCTGAAGGGTAAAGTTGGGCGCAGAAGGATAGATAGTGGCGGTGGGTTGGTGTGCAGTCCCCAAGCTTTGGGCTGGGTTGGAGAGGTGGCAGTAGGGTGGTGCTTCCGGAGAGCGGCTGATTTTCCCCCCGGGTCTTTGAATTTTATTTCGCCATCGCTTTTGCGTTGCGCTTCTGCATTAGCTTATAATTGGTGACGGCTATGCGGAAGGTGCATCTACCCAAGCAGCACAAGTAATTGGCCCAACATTGGAACTGTATCGGCAAAGCTAGCCCTAGAAAGGACCAGGATGGGACCATCCTGTTGCAATATTGGGCCGAGGACCTGTGCTGCTTGGGTAGTTGTGTTGGCAGTGGGAGGTACTCTTGGAGGGTATGATTGGAGGAAAGAATGATAACTTCTCGATGGTTATCGTGGGCGAGGCTGATAGGGGCGGATAATCGAGGGTGGTGTAGTGTTGGTGGGCAACCCCTTAACATGGAAAGGATGGTGGGGTTAAATGGCCGGCGTATTGCGCTTCTGAAGGTTGGAGCCTTTTTGCTTGGGTTGTGGGTTTCACTTCAACAGACCTCATATTGCCGCAGTTCAGGGTTCAAGAGCACCTCTTTTGCATTAAAATAGTACGGACAGAGCGCAAATGACGGATGGATGTTCAGGAATTTTAATAAAGGGGCACGATCTGCCTTTTTCCATTACGTAATGATTACCATTGTTGCAGTCAGATCGCGCTTAGATGAACCAGGATGGCTGCCGCGTGTTTTTACTGAAAAGACACAGTGCATCCTTGCGAAATCTCTGCTGGGTCTCTATGGACTCGCTCTGTATTCTTCGGGACTGATGTACAATGCCTAGGGCATTAAATAAAGCTCGTGACGAAACGCGGCAGCCAGGAATAGTAAGATAATTGTAGGCATTGCTCTGACATGTGGTTTCCATGGTTTATAAATATACCCGCCTTGGCAGTATTGCGAGCAGTTGGCGGCAAAAACTGGTGCAAAATTGTTTAACTCTGTAACAACTGTCCATGTGTCTGTCTCATTACAGGACACTGTACTGAAGATTGCGTTATAGAGGAGGCGACTGGGACCATTTGGAAAGCAACCAAGAATATTGTGGCCTCGATGGAGACACACGATGATAAAGTTACCGAGAGCTGGACTGTATTTCGCAGTGTGGTTCAAAAACTTGTGTGCAAGTGAATTCTGTTTTGGAACTAAATTCAGTCAAAAACTAAATTTATTTCTTTGGAAGATGACCTTTAGCACACTATAAGTAGCACAAATATATGGGCTGCTTTACCGGCAAAGACTGAGAGGAAATCGTGTTCACGAGGGTACCTTTAGTAAATCACATCGGATGTGATATAAACAATATAATTCCCTCGTTCCGCCAGCAGGACGACCTCATTAGTAGACATTGTTTACGCTTACCCAAGTTGACATCACCAAATGCCAAATACAAATCGATCAACAAGGGTTTTATAAAGAGCCTTTGGTATTAGTTCGCCTTGTCGGAAAGCCGTGCCGGAAGATATGCTTATCGAAAAGTCGATTTTAAATATTTAGGCGTTCAACTGCGAAGCAACAATAACCGAACAAAACAGCCACCTTTATTGCCCATTAAAGACGCCTTCGATCGGAGCAGAAACAATCACGATATTTCTGAAGTTCAGATCTAAATAAATCCCCATTCAGAGGGAATAACCAGTCAGATACGTGGCCCAGCATTGTTAAGACCAGACAATCGGCATAAAGCTAGTAGAGTTTCTCTTCGAGGAGGCCCTCAACTGGATTCTGGCATGCTCTCTGCTGATACACAGTAAACGAAGACGGCATCAGGACGCAGGCGTGTATGGTGCACAAAACATTTCAATATCAAATGCCTTTTTTTGCCAGTACTATTCTGAAATCAAGCGACACCTAGATGAGAGCTGAGAATTTTTCTTCCACTTAAACTTTTCTTACTGATACTTTGTGCCAGTTTAGCATTGACTCACCTGCATGCGAAGCTCTTGATTGGGATACACGTTTCTAAAAAATAGCAAACTCTACATTTCTGTCAGTACGAAAAAGGCACAACGGCTCTTGTGTAGAGGAAAGAAAATGTGGTTCTGAGCGAAAGCGTTTATTTTGTTTTTGTGATTGAATAAAATACATTGTTTTCAGTTGTTATTCTGGTGGAATGCTTCATTAATTTTCTGAAGCCGCAGCTACGAGCTTTGTAGTCATGAGTTTTGGCTTGTAAAAAAGCTGAACGTCGCGACTCTTATGCGATGCTGCAGATAACAGGTTTTTCTTTTATATCGTTGAGCATATTCAAATGAAGGAGGTTGAGCGTACCAATTCGTCCTGCGGCCCGAGTGATTTACTGATGCCGGTGGATGAATACTTCTGCACAATAATGTGGAGACTCGTTCTAGTAATGGCACGTCAGAGCTGAGACAAACCTAACGCAGATGAGGTGGTCGTTACAACATGTCAACGAAATGAAGCGGTGTTTTTTTAAACTATGAATACCACACTGCAATAGTATATTTTAATGCTGCGATGCTAAAAAGGCAAATATTATTGTTGTATGTATCAAATAATTTGCAACAATATGAAAGCAAGGTGGCCATATGCCAGTGTTGGAAACCGAACTTGAGACATCAGTGTGTCGCATATGTCGCGCAATGAGGCGACGTGCGACGGTGATTTCAATCTTTATACTTTTAAAGGTATATATATATATATATATATATATATATATATATATATATATATATATATATATATATATATATATATATATATATATATATATATATATATATATATATATTCCGTGTAGGACAACCTTGAGAGTGTACACTAGAGCCTTGCCGAATCATAGCGGATTTCCGCATTTCATTGAATAGCTCGTTAAATCAAGGCTTTACCACTGAACACGTGCCTATAATGCCTTGCAAACTACGAGTGGCTTTGTTGGATCGCTACTATTAGGGAACCGCTTTCGAAACCATACTTGACATGGTATCGGTAAACCAAACCTTGGAAGCCATTCTTCAAGAACGCATAAAATAAGCAGATGATTCTGGATGTCACCACCCTAAAATGGAGGCAATAACCCTAACGTCATTCACACACAGGTGTATAACAGGGCCTTTGACTAACCTTCTCAGCGGGTCCATATATTCGACATTTTGTTCACGAACCTCTAAAAGGCACTGACCTTATGGAAAAGTATGAAGTTATTTTTATAACCCCGCCACATATTTATCGGCTAAATCTATGACGCAGTTTCATTCTTTACAAAAATATATGTGACAATGTCGGGGAACTCCGGTCATCATCGTCAGAACCCTCCCTCCCCCTCCTTTCTGCATCGCCCGTTTCCCTCGCTGCGCCTGCCACGCCGGAAGGTCGTTCTATGCATATGAATAAAGGACCGGGAATTAGCGTCCCTGAACAGTGGTCACGGTATACGTTAAGACTGCGCAACAAGGTCGAGGAAAAGAGGCAAAGAAACGAATGCAACTGAGCGGACGTAGAATGCCAGCTTTTTATTCATGGTACTGAAAGCAAGAACTACCGCTGCCAGGAACCCAAACGCGCAGCCACGTTTATTACTCCCCCATTAACATGTAATCGCTGACGTAATACCTTCTCAAAAAGAAAAAAAGAGAGGAAAAAACTTGTGTCTCCGCGCTGTTACGGTGGTTGGACAGCGAGGCTGTAAAACAACAGCTCAATTATCGTTTGCGGCTCTACAAACAGTGAAACAAGAGAGAGAGAGAGAGAAGTGGTAGAGGAAAGGCAGGGAGTTTAACCAGTAAAACGTTCCGGTTGGCGACCCTGCACTGGGGGGAGAGGAATGAGGGGGGCATAAAATAATAAAGAGTAGAAAAATGCGTTCTATAGCAAGCACGACAGGCAATGACACAAGCACTGTAAGTCACAGGCCACCGCAGCTGTAGCCTGCACACCTTGAGTGCTGCTGACTGATGCGACCTGAGTGGAACGAATTGAGGGCCCTCCATCACAAGGCAGCGCAGACGTTTCAGTGTCAAAAAAGGCTGCTTGCCGTTGAGGCTGATAATGTTGATGACAACATAAGCATCGGACTTCCTCTCGGAAGGATGAGGCTGGAGGATGCGTTGTTCCAGCTATTAGACAGCTGCAAGCACTGGATTCAACAAATCCAGCATCTGCAGTGCATTCTGTGCAGCTGGTATGTGCATGCTGGAACGCAGCACATGCATGACATTCACGATTGGCTTTAGAATTGCGATCACTTGCTCGTCTGCGACCTGGTCCGGTTTCTGACCGACTGCCCGACCAGCAGTAGGCTCAACACACTGGGTGCGCGGTGCTGCGGTGGGTGCTGGGTGCTTCGGGAGCGATGGCCAAGTCACATGGCGGTTCCGGTCTTGGACCAGAATTGTGACTTGGTGCTTGATTAGCAATCGGCTCGGTACTCTGAGTACGCAATACCTTCTTTGTCACTGCGGGTGTGTGTAGCTCAGGCAGAGATGGCCGAGGCCCGTCTGCGACAACCGTCTGTGCCTCGCCAGTCATATTGCTTCCAATCCTTAAAGTATTATGCAGAGGGGGAGGATAAGTTTCGGAAATTCTTGGACGATCCTTTCCAATGCTCGCTACACTTTTAGAAGGTCTCACCTGAGCGGCTGCTTCTCTGTGTGTGGAATAGTCTCTTGTCATTTGTTTGAGTATCGTTCTTTCCCTTTTCAGGCCAGGACAATATTTCGAGGCAGTGTCATGAGGGCCGCGACAATTGGCACACGTAAGGGCTGTTTCCCTGCAAGAATCGCCGCTATGTTGCTGAGTACACTGTAGGCACACAATGGGAAAATTGCACACACTGCTCACGTGTCCTATCTACATCCATTTCCGGCACTGGAGAGGCTTCGGCACGAAAGGCCTAACTACATGTCGAAAGTTCCCAACCTTCAGGTACATTGAAATGCAGTCCCCTTGGAAGGTCGACTTGATGCACTTTGTCCTCCCAAGAGTCTGAGCTTGCAGTATGGCTACTCCATCGGTAGCTGGTTGAATCAAAATGGGCAGATCAAAGTCGCGGATGGCTACGTCGACGTCGTAGATGACGCCTGCCGTAGTGCCACTGCCTAGAAGGACATGGGAACGAACGCTGATGCCGCCGAGTGGCGTTCTGATGTTGCTCAAACTCTCAAGCGCGTTCCGGTCCATGACATCAATGGCGTCGACATTCCTAAAACGATTCACCCTCACATCTTTAATTGCTCCCGGGACACGAGCCTCCAGGAACGCAGACGTGGTTTGCGTATTGATGTGGTCGAGATTGTCGGTGGGAGTCTCTGGCACAAATAGGGCAGTATGTGCCGATGTTCCTCGCTCCGTAGTAATCGTGGACGGGCTCGACGACGACGAGTCCCTCCGTTGGGCCTTTTTGCATAGAACTCTCATGATGCCGTCGTCAGCCGAAGAGTCATCACTGGTGGCCGAGTACACCACGGTGGCCTGGCTGCTTACGCCATTCGGGAGGCCAATACCTTTCCTCTGGGCGGCAGAGGCTGACCGACCGGACTGAAATTCAACGGCGTCCTCTTCCATCACCGTCGCCAAAAAAGAAACAGTGGTTTCATTATAATGTCGTAAAACAGGAAATAACTAAAGAGGCGAAGGGACGACGTTCTGGTCTAGAGCCACTTCATCCAAGGGATCCTTGAAACCAGAGACAAGTGTAATGTACTTATGAAAAAAGAAAAAAAATGTTGCCCAACCCGCAGCGTGAATAAAATGCTCGACGAAAAGAACAAAACCGTCTTGCTGAACAGCGTCGCAAGGAAAACCCTGCAGCTCTCGCACAAGACGCCTAGTGTAAGCGTCAAGCTAGGCATGACCCATCATATGCCGCCAGAGAGAGAAGCCGAGTTCATTCAGCTCTTAAGTACATTACACTTGTCTCTGGTTTCACTTATGAGCTGAATGAACTCGGCTTCTCTCTCTGGCGGCATATGATGGGTCATGCCTAGCCTGACGCTTACACTAGGCGTCTTGTGCGTGAGCTGCAGGGTTCTCCTTGCGAGCGACGCTGTTGAGCAAGACGGTTTTGCTCTTTTCGTCGAGCATTATATTCACGCTGCGTGTTGGGCAACTATTTTTTCTTTTTTCTCTGCCCATAATATATGTTCTGGCGTCTTTAATTTCCGCGGTGTACTCATGCTAGCCTGGAATGAACTGAATAAGTTGGTACACCGATCTCCCGTTTATACATAAAAGCATGGTGACGGCACTACGTGATCTCTATGCTGTATGGGTGCTTTCCCATTCGAAGTAGCTTACACAACCGTAATCTTTACCGGGAAACACGCGCGGGGAGAAGGAACGTGCTTCTCATTGCTTGCAGGTGCCGTTATCATACATTATTCGTTTTGCACTTCACACGAGGGCTTCGAATGATGTCAATGCCTTCGAAGAAGCTGCAAACCTAATGCTTACCGGAACGCGTCGGAAGGTGTTCCCATTGTTCACACGCGCGTTATGATCCCTTATGTGGTTTTGATGCATGTTTTTGGTGTTTCTTTTCTCCTTTTTTTTTCTTTTCAGTTTCTTTTTCCTTTTTCTGTTTTGTTTTTGTAACCAAGTACTGAGGTGTATTCTGTATGCCTGATTTCAAAGGAGATATGCTGTTTGCATTCAATTTTTCGCCTGGCGTTTGTTGCTTACGGCAACGACACGAATATTTCCTTGGACGGTAGAGGTATGCAGCTTCGCTGTAATAACGCAAGTACCAACTAATCAACAGTCAAACCAAGCAGATCGCCCCTATAGGCATGATCTATGAAGCAAAAGCTTGAACATTGAAATTTATTTACCAATAAGTGAGGCGGGTCACATGGGCTGAAAGCCCAGATATTGTATCACTAAGGCAGTCGCGTCAAAAAGAGGAACTGATACATGAATTGCAAGATTTAAATAACAAAAAACGAGGCGAAAGTTGGCGGATAATACGCAGAATGACGGTCTGCAGGGTAGAACGCAAACTAAACTTAACAGGAGCAATGGTGAAGATGGGGAAATAAATAAACATGGCATGACTACGTATATGGCACATTGGAAAACAACAGCCGCCGAGAAGCAAAGGGTCAGGAAAAGGTGTAAAACGCGAAATGCTTGCAAAAATGGAAACAAACATGTTTGGAGGGAAACTATAAACTTCGTGTAAATGAGGGCAAATGAAAAACAAAGCAAGCAATTAAAACCCGGCTTTTATTAAAATGGTTACAGGCAAGTATGGCGTAAACAGATCGAGGAAGAATGCGTGAAGACTGTCGGAGCTATATAAGGCGAGGAAGAATCAGCTCTGACCGCGTTGAGGTTCGAACTCTTTATTTGCGCTGCACGCGCTGCAGCAGCCTAGCCCAACTTCGTCTTTGTCGTCCGGCGCCGCGTGCCATGGCCTGCGAGGCGAGCGCGGCGCGAGGGGCGCTACAACTGCAAGCGACCTTCCAAAAAACGATTTCTTTCTGTAGAACTTAAATATAGGGTGTGCTGCCACACATCTGTCTAGTTTTGATACTGTGAAATGCTTGCACTCCCTCTTTAGCGGTATTACCTTTCCATGTGAACAAATAGGTGATGTTTGAACAGAAAGGTTTGCGAGGAACCTTTTTTTTCTTTTTTCTTTACCTTTTCCTTCACAAACGTTACATTTATGCACTAAGTGGCCTTCTGTGACATCATTTATTGACCAACTATGTTCACGATAAAAAATAACTCAGGAAGCCATTCTCTGACGTTAGCGTCAAGCTCTCCATCCGCACACACATCAATTTCTAAGAAACACACACATGCGTCAAGAAAGGCCCGCCAGTCAAAAAGTGCATCTTGTGCAGCATATAACCCATCATCAAAGCGCTCGGCTGCCTGTAAAGAGGGTTTTGTTGAACCCAGTGATTCTGCGTATAGAACTCTTATGCGCATTTCGAAAGGTTCATCATTGCCTTTAGCAGAAAAAGGTCACACCAAATAATAAAATATCCTCACCGCCAGAAATCATGTAGCGTAGTGTGTGACCTCTATGCCCTTTTAATGAGCCCCAAAACATGTGCCCTAAAAGAACACAGTATCGCTAGACAACGCAAAGCACTGATCAATAGAGTGGTTGCTACACACGAGATAGTTCACTGACAGCGGCACAAACATCCCCTTGGCGCGAAGCCAAGTGTCGAGATTGAAAGTGGACGTCTGAGGCACAAAAAACGTTTCTGCAGGCGATTTCATGCGTATCTGCTAAACTCACTTTATTACACTGCTGCTGGAAAATCCGATCTGTCTGTGCCGTTAGATAAGCATCTTGATGTAGAGACTCCATCCGAACATGTATTTTCTGACTTTTTGGAGAGGAGGCATAGATATTCCGAGAAAAAGAAAACGCTCGGGTAGCAGATTGCGTCAGCAACTTGGCTAAGAAAGCCTTACAAACACGTATGGCGACCATGTCGACTTGGTGCAATGAGAAAAGGCAGGTGGCCATTTTGTCGCCTGTTACACACCGCTACAGGAAAGCGATAGTTTGCCGATTTGAAGAAAAAAAAATACTTACGATCAGTGCGATTGATGCGCCAAAGCAGGCATTAACATGTGTCGCTCCTCCCACACGGACAGTGCAACTGCAGTCGCTGACAAATTTAGACCATGCAAGCGGGTTGTGTGATCTTGGCCTTCAAGCACCTTGTGAGGGGCAGTATCTGCGCGCCACGCTCGCGATGAAATCCAGCAATCAGGTGGTACGGGCTATACTCCCCTATATTTTTTCCCACCCGTCACAAGTCTATTCCCTCACTGTCTCATCCTTACTCTCCCACTTTTCCCCACGAGCGTGGAATTTTTTTCTTTAAACTTTCGCAGCTGCCACGTTTCTAAAGATTTCTCCAATGACTCCTCTAATCATTTCAAGTTAACCCTCATTGAGCATCCTCATTATCGTGTGGAATTATTCGCTGACACGACATTTGTAAACTGCTGGAGAGCGTAGTTTCACAGTCTTGGTGCGCGGTTCATCGGGTTAACGTAGTTGTCGTTTTCGCCCACCGTAGTACTGAAGAGGGTAGTCTTCAGGTGTGTCTTGTGGAACTTCATCCCATTCGCATGCTTCATTGGCAAAGATACAACAGCAGAGTGACTCCATTTCAGTTGCGTTTACGGCGCTCCCGGTATATGACTTTTTCAGCAAGTATCGATGAACTATATAACTCGACGGGCATAAAGGGTGGTAGGCGGCTGAAGGAAATATCTAAACACAACCTGGCTTGATTGGTATGTGGCGGCTTGAGACAGATTCCAATGCCGCTGACACCAGACAGTTTCAATTTCATGTCCTCTCTAATTTATCTATTTATATTTTATTTAACTTGCATGCAAACTTTCTGCTAGGTTTTGAGCAAGATTGGGTGGACAAGGCGTAGAAAAGGTGAACGATTAAGAAAATAATCGTACTTCATTATAACATCTACGTCTTCAAATATAGTCGCACATAGAAAGCGTTATAAACTATAATAAAAAGTCGAGCACAGATTTATTAAAACCAACATTTCAAGTGGTAGTAAATTACAAAGCGATACGTAAGATAAGACAAAGGAGCAATAATAAAAGAAAATCAGCCTTGAACAGAATGCCCCTTTGAGTACACTATGGTGTGCTATGACTGGAATACAAATGCAAAAGTGCTTACACGATAACAAAACTTGTATAAATGGTGACTGCAAAGCACAAATGTTGGCGTGGAGGAGTTTACAAGACACTTATGTTTCATTTAGAACTGCATTCGTGAATGCGCCGAGAGTAGAGCATTCAACACTATGGCCATCCAGTGCATTCCAGTTGCGTGTAGTATAAGGAAAAAAAATTCTTAAACACGTTGGTACCTTGAGAGAAGAAACGGAGATAAAAAATGCATAGATAGAAGCCTGGTTTCAGTTCATAAGTGCCCGTACGACTTGATCATTTCACAATAAAAAAATTCTTCAACTTTTTTTATTGTGAAATGATCAAGTCGTACGGGCACATATGAACTGAAACCAGGCTTCTATCTATGCATTTTTTTATCTCCGTTTCTTCTCTCAAGTTACCGACGTGTTTCCAATTTTGTAATTCACCGCACTTCAAAAAACACTGGCAGCCTACTATACAAATACGCTGATCTGTAACACAATGTGATACCGCACAGCCCTCATGTACTGGTAATAACTGAAACCTGGCTGCACCCTGATATCAGCGACTCAAAAGTAGCACACCCCGGTTAAAATACTTCGCTAAAATAGGGAGTCACGTGGCGGGGTACTGCGACAATAATTCAGGAATTCTTACTGGCGTGACGTTTGCTTGATATTACAGGAGTTGATTGATTGATATTCGATTATATGCTGATGACTGTGTTTTATTTCGCGATGTTAGCAATGAAAACGATCAGAGTGACCTACAAAATACGCTTACTAATATTGTACAGTGGTGCAAGCGCTGGGACATGACACTGAACACAGATAAAAGTGTTTCTCTTCGCATAACTAACAAGATAAACGCTCTACAATATGCATATAAATTAGAATCATCACCATTGCAACAAGTAGCGTCCGTAAAGTACTTGGGTGTAACACTTACTAATAACCTTTCCTGGAACTCTCACAAGATAACATCTGTTCACTCGCATTCCTTAAGCTCTGTTATATAAGGCATAAACTTCGAAACGCCCCCGCTAACGTTAAGCTCTTAGGTTACAATACTCTAATTAGACCCAAGCTTGAATATGCTTGCATAATTTGGGACCCGTATACTAAGTCTAACATAAGAAAGCTCGAGAACGTTCAAAGGAAAGCAATTAGATTCATATATTCAAAATATCTACCCACTGACTCCCCCTCAGACTTGATGCGTGCTAACGGTATTGAAGAACTACAGGTAAGAAGACAAAATTTTCGTTTAGATTTTCTTTCTTTACTTCTTAATAATAAACTCAGACATGACCCTTCTGCTTATCTTTCCCCAATGCCAACACGGAATACAAGACACTATCACAAAGCTCTTTTAAAACCATATTTTGCCCGGACTAACTCGTTCAAGTTTTCCTTTTTCCCACGCACTATATCTGACTGGAACTCATTAACCGTACCAAATCAACCCTGAAAAACAGACGCGTTCCTCAGCCATCTTTGATATTGCGTATTATGTATTTTTTTCTGCTTTGTCTTGCATTGCTGTATTGTTGTTTTACTACATTATCTTTGCTGTATTGTTGTATTTTTGTTGCTGTACTTTTGCTTTTTGTGCACCTGCCCTTCCTGCTTGGACCTAACCATGGTCTGCAGTATGTACATAAATAAAAATAAATATAGATATGTTGATCTTGATTACATCAACATGATGATTGGCGGATTTTACGGTCCCCCTAATTGTGATTGTGCACTTTTTTGACAAAGTCAACGAATTCTTGGGAACTACTCTTGCAGTTGGTTGCTGCTGATTGTTGATTTTCATTTTTAATTGCTACATTGAAACAGGAATTTAAAAAATCTTCGGATGTTAAACCGCATGTACCGAACGAATAAATGGGGTCGACTTCTGATCACCTCCGCATGTACCTAGTATCAACTTTCAGTGCAGCATGTCTTTTCGGAGTCTGCAGAGTTGTGCTACACGAACTTCAAGAGAAAAAGAAAATGAAATATAGCGTGCATAATGAGGTCATGATTCTAAGAAAGTTCCATGTTGGTAAATTTTTTCATCTTCGGGTCAATAAAGAAATCTGAATTATTTTCATTTAGCGCTGTTTTGCGGGGCACATATATCCATATGCTTAAAGCGCAGTTTTCGCGTTACTGTGGGCGATATAAAAAGTAAAACTAGCCGAAGCTCCCTCGACAGATCGTGAATATTCCTATTATTGTAAGGAATAGGAGGAAAAATGTGTATAATTAGAGGAACGAGGGCGAAAACTTAGGCATATTGGCATCTGGTCATTTTGATGAAAGGACAGCGCAAAAAAGGGGGCGAGAGACATGAAGGAACACACTACGAGCGCTTAATATCTAGCGGGAAGGACTGCACAAAACTGTTATAAGCTCACAAATAAAAACCGCTTTACGTCTATGCCAATTTTATAATGATATTGTAAGAGGAAACAACGGTAGTGTTGCTTGCAACCAGAGGAAAATCAAACACTAGAAAAAGAACAGAAAATTTAGAATTCATCTATTAAACGTGTGACCTCTGGATTTAAATCCTCTACAAAATCTGAACCGGTCCTTTTGCGACAGCTTTAAAAGCTGTCTCTCCCTACGCAGGCCTGGTGTGCTGACATGTTTCCTAGCAGACCTAACGAAACGCTGCAACCTCCATTTGTAAGACGTGTAGTTGTCGGAAGCGCAGAAATTCGCTCACTTTTGTTCTAAATAGCAACGCCACGCATAGCGATAAACATTGATCACTTGGCGAACTACCAGACATCGCAAACGCTTTTGAAGCTCGTCGTGCCTGTCTGAGGCATGTAAGGTGCGTGTAAATAAATAAATAAATAAATGTGTGTGCGCGTATTTGTGCGTGCCTCTGTGCGTGTGCGTTTGTGCGTGTGTGTGTGCGTGCGCGCGCGTGTGTGCGCGCGTGTGCATGCGTGCGTGCGTGCGTGTGTGCGTGTGTGTGTGCCTGCGTGTGTGTGGGTGCGCGTGCGTGCGTGCGTTTGTGTGCGTGCGCGCGCGCGCGCGTGTGTGTGTGTGTGTGTGTGCGTGTGTGTGTGTGTGCGTATGTGTGTGTGCGTTCGTGTGTGCGTGCGTGTGCGTGTGTGCGCGTGCGTGTGTTTGTCTGTATGTGTGTGTCCGTGCGTGCGCGCGTGCGCGCGCGTGTATGTTTGTGTGCGCGTGTGTGTGTGTGTGCGCGTGCGTGCGCGCGCGCGTGTGTGCGTGCGTGTGTGTGTGCGCGTGTGTGCGTGTGTGTGTGTGCGCGCGCGCGTGCGTGTGTGTGTGTGTGTGTGCGTGCGTGTTCGTCTGTGTGTGTGTGTGTGTGCGTGTGTGCTTGTGTGTGTGCGCGTGCGTGTGTGCTTGTGTGTGCATGCGCGTGCGTGTGTGTTTGTGTGTGCGTGCGTGTGTGTTTGTGTGTGTGCGTGTGCGTGCGTTTGTGCCTGTGTGTGTGTGCGTGCGCGCGCGTGCTTGCGTGCGTGCTTGCGTGCGTGCGTGCTTGCGTGCGTGCGTGCGTGCGTGCGTCTGTGTGTGTGTGTGTGTGTATGTGCGTGCGTGCGTCTGTGCGTGTGTGCTAGTGTGCGTGCGTGCGTGCATGCGTGCGTGTGTGTGCGCGTGCGTATGTGTGTGTGTGCGTGGGTGCGTGTGTGTGCGTGCGTACGTGCGTGCGTGCGTGTGTGTGTGTGTGTTTGTACAGGGTGTTTTTTTAAATAAGCTTTTTGACCTTACGGTGACCTCACGACGATTCTTTTATGGGCGGCCGCGTACGGCGCTCCGCCTGCGCGTACAGGCGGCAAGGTTCTCCGGACAGCCGCTTCCTAGTGGTTCAACGATCTCTTCTTTCATGCCGTTTGCACGCGCCTTCTGAACCTTTTCATTGCAGGTGGTATATTTAAACCGTGCGCTGAGGACGGCCGGAACGGACACAGTATTGAAAAATATACTGAAAATGACGGGTGAAAATTTAACCTGCAACCTATCAAGCTCTTGATTAAGCGGGCGCATGTCGTCGACACAACTTTTACCCCATCGTAAATGGGTTTCAATGCGGGAAGGGAGCGAGGATTCGAGTCACCAACGTGGCTTGCTTCCCTGCTAAGCTTGTGTGGACACCACGCTGAGCGCTGCGCTTGGTTTTGAAGCAGTACATGAGGTATTGATAAGCCGCACCTCTTCAGCTGGTCGGATTGATTGCAAATTCCAACCTTCCTGGTTTCGGCCCCATAAAATTTATAGGAAAGCATGCAAGTCTCCTACAAATGCTTTATTCCTCGCCTGGAAACAGGGAGTTCGCTTCCAATCGACTGCCACGTTTGCCTCGAGCAATCCTCATGTTTCTTCACCCCAAGCGCCAGGCGTAATTGTTCAGCGATGACTACTAACTCCCATCGGCGAACGTCATATCTGTCCACATACACATTTTATATTTTTGATAAACTGCTTAAAAAAAATGATCGCCCGCAATCTGTTTGTTTTCTTTGGGACATGGCAACGCGGATAAAAGAAATATATTCCTGGCTTTCAGCAACGTCTTTTACAGCTCTTGGCACTAAAGAGTTTAACATGCCTACTGTTCTCAACCAAGAAGACTGAGGAAAGCTCAGTCTACCGAGGGCAGCAAAAATTCTGTTCCTAAAGGTTTTCTGAAAATGCAACAAAGGGTTGTCCGAAGCAACCACGTTTGACACATATAAAGGCTTCTCGAAAACAAAAGGTAGGGTTCATTTGACATTTTCACCCGGTTTTGCATAGACCGAAAGAGATTTGTTATGCACGACAAAAGTTTTCGGGACTGAATTACACGCCTAACGTGTGCTGGCCGACTGCTCAATAGAGCATGAAAAAATACAAACAGCAGAAAAAAATCGTGAAGAGTGCACTGAAGGTACAGTGTACATCGGTACATCGGACAGTGCATGTGTAAAAAGCCATGCGGTAGAGAAGCTTAATGAGAGGCATTTAGAACGCAGTTATAATCTGCATGCTTTGTGTCTTAGGAATTTTCCGAGTCATGCGCAAGAATGTGGACACATTCTTGAGCATGTGATGTGAGGATATGATGGTGCTTTTTATGTGACTGCGCTGAGTGAAGTACCGATCAAAAAAAAAATCGACGATCCGGTCATCTTTCCCCTACGTGGCATACTTGTTCGAGCTGCGTTGTTTGACTTCAGCATAAAGGAGCTCTTTTTTCTCGGCGTGATCGTAATTTTCTTTCTGACTGTGAGTTTGTTTCTGGCGGCGTCTGGTAGGATAGTTGTCAAATTGTATTAGTGTCTAGATACGATTAGTTCTGCCAAGTTGGATGGTCATTTTGTTGCGCTGTTTTTTGTACTTATTTAGTATTTTGCCAAATAAATGTGGGCTACAAATCGTTATTGCAAAGCTTACCGATTTTCACAACACGTCCATGGTTTACTGCCATCTACTGTGCTCCTTCGCAAGGCCAAATTTATAACAGGCAAAATTTACTCCCTAGAAAGCAATATTTTCAATTTCATTGTGAAGAGGAATAGGATAATATTAACTGTGCAATAATGAGTGAAAATTGAAGATTCCTAACACATTATTTTGCCAGAAATATATTTATTTTGGCCCACAAATTGATAAGAACAGAATAAGAGGAGAGAGGATTTTAAGGAGCGTGAGATGATAGCAAAGAGGAAAATATGAAGAGGAATATTACGATACTGTAAATACGAGAAGCAAGAGCCAGGCAGAAACAATGAAAACTTATATACCACGCCTACTTAATTAATACAGGCTGTCCAGCAGAATACTTGAAGAAAATATGCAAGCCTTAGACCCCCCCAACGCAAAGGTGCCCTATTTGCCCAGCGCATGCGTCGTTTCTGGCATGCTTCACAATGGGGGATATAAAATTTGTAGCGAGGATTATTTGCATTTCAAGACGAAAAATTAATGCGAGATTAACTATGGTGAAAATTTTCCCTATTACGTAGAACAAATTTAATTCAAAAATTATTTACTTTTACACTTAATGTACTGAGAAATGCTTCGCACAGGGAAGGGATTGCAAAATGGATGACAATGAACATGGGAGAAAAGGTGAAAGACATAATCATGGGCTTGACGAAAATCCTTCTAGTCAGGCATGGGATAAAGTGAATCCCGATCACTGACAGGTTCCTTGTTAACTCTTACTTCTTCAGGCTTGGTCAGTCACCATGATCCAATTCAGTGTTAAAGCCAGATACAAAGTAAATGCAAACTTAATGGCGATTGAAGAGACAAACAACATAGAAGACATTTATTTAATATTTATTTATTTGTTGTTCTTTAGGAAGGTCTACGGTTGACATTTTGAGCAGAAACCCATTGGAACAAAGAGAGATGTTTCCTTCTTTATTTTATCTTCCTCGCTCAGTTGACGTCATTTACCTCCTGCGCGAACTAGGGTATAAAAATACGATGCGGTTTTGGACTGCGCCGTATTTTGGAACAGGCAGAAATCGTTCGACGAACATCGGCGAGATGCGGGTTGCAGTTTTCTTCGTTGCCATTTTTCTTGCATCTGCAGTACTGCACTGTGATGGGAGACGGTCACGTCGGGGTATGTTATATTTTTACCCTTCTTTATTGAGTCCTCAGCTGACGTTTTCAAAAAATCACAGTTCAGCTCGCTGCGTGCTGGAGGTCGTTCTTCCTCGCTCTCAACAGGATGGTTTCGATCAACGCACTTCATGCTTGCGATATACACCTAGAATTTCTACTGAGCTTTAAGATTCAGTCCCTGAACATTTTTACATTGACATCGCTTTCGATCGTCTCACTCTATTCTGCCACGTCGTCACTTGTGTCCCAAACTCAAAATAACGTGGCCTATAGGCACCCCCTCCTGTTGAAGAGGGGGTAGAATGCATTTCCGGTCATGTGTTGGTGCTGGATGTTTGACGCGCTTCGTGATAATTTTAGAAAGCTTTTTGATGCGAAAGTTCACATCCCAGGATGAAGACGTAGTTACAATCTTCAGCGGTATTTTGGCACAGTCGAACACAGAAGGGCGACTCGAATTTTTAAGACTTCCACACTTCATTGCATGGGAGGTCTTGTTAAGCACAGTAGCAACTTAATTCAGAAATAAAATGTACAATGATTAGAGCGTTGGTACAAGAACGTGCCGACATGTTATCAAAAGACCATCACAGTTGTTTTCAAGCGCAACTATGGGCTCAACACTCTACAGACCTTGGGTCGTCTGTTGTCAGTGGTATTGGGGATGCTTTCGGTCGTCTTGTGAGGATGTCGTACGGCCGCATTGTGCCCACACTGCCGGCCAGACGAAGGCTTTCCTACTACGGCGTTAAATAAGTGCTGTGTCATTTTTTTTTAGAGCACCTTCTCTTCCTGAAATTATCGTGTCCCATAGAGATGTTGCAACGCAATTACCCCAGTGCACGTGGAGATAGGATGACCATTAGAGACTTGAAGGGTGACCAATGATATGTGAATGATTCATACTTCCCCCCTTTTTTAGTGCGGTAAAGATAGCCGCTTGGGCTTTCACTATGTAAGTGTCACCGCTTCTTGGACGCCATCGCAAACTACCAGCGCGTCAGCCTACTTTGTTTCCAATGATACAATCCATGCAGCGGCACTCAGCCTGGCTACAGTTTTTCCACAAGCGGGGTTCGTGAACAGCAAATGCTACTAGACATGTTATTCATATTACGGAGGTCATGACCGACTGGTCTAAGGCATCAGGCGAGGAGGCGACTGGGTTCACGCCAGCGTGGGTTTAAGACAGGCTCAGGGGAGTAAGGAATGTTTTATTTTTTTCTATAATGCTAAATTTAGGCCGGAAATTTGAGTCTTAGTCACCGTCAGGTTAGGCGTTAACACGCATATTTAGAGGTGACTATTATAGGAGATTGATGACGACCGGAGAAATATAACGCTAGAAATATCTCACTTGATAACGCTACCCGATGATATTCAATATGACAA
This sequence comes from Amblyomma americanum, assembly GCA_030143305.2. Lineage (NCBI taxonomy): Eukaryota > Metazoa > Arthropoda > Arachnida > Ixodida > Ixodidae > Amblyomma > Amblyomma americanum. The sequence goes on from JARKHS020021475.1 coordinate 27,859, forward strand.
TTTAACTGCAACATCTTTGACATAAACACCAGTTATCGTAAACAAGCAGTCATACTGTCTCACAATATACTTTGCGCGCTAGAAATTTTGCGAGCAGAGAAATTATTGTATGGGTGTCAAAAAAAGCTTCCTGAAAGTAGTGACATTTAGTAGACAATAAATTAAAACAGCCGTTGTTGGAAATGATTTTAATATTTGTGACAAACTAGTTCAGCACAGGAAGCATGAAAATGAAAAAGTAGTTGTACTACAGTAGGGGCATCGCAGTGCCACGCATTCCCAGGTAAGACCATCGCGAAGCTTCAGAAATCATCGCGTTACACAAACATCACAAGTGAAATTGGCTTTGTGCTTATTTGAAACAAAAGAAAGAATAGGAGAGGGAGATTCTGGGCTGAAGTAGAATAATTGGCCAGCCACACTGAGTAAAGTGTGAGACACTTGTGAAATAATATACTCTGTTGCAACATTAACGCTAAGCCTGCGAATATTTAATCGACAGCCAAACAAAGTCTCGTGCGAGTGTGCCATGCCTTTATAGATTGTGTATTGTGCGGTTTGAGTCAGTTTTTACTGATGCTCTCCGGGGACGTTGAAAGCAATCCTGGCCCTGATTCCGCAAACAGTACATCGAGTACACTGGGTGTAACCACCGATACTGCCACTATCGCTGGGATCTTTGCAGTTGTTAAGCGCTTAGAACTGGGCCAAACTAATTTCCTTCAAGAACTGCAGGCAATAAGACAGAACCAAAATGCCATGAATACATCTCTGGATGGTCTTCTGGGTAGAGTTTCAGCTCTCGAAAATGATATGGAAGTCATAAAACGTAATGAGGCTGCTTGCGTATCTGCTCAACCACAAGCCGTTGATGATCTAGCGCGGAATTTGGCCGAGCTTAAGACATCGCTTGATGATGCGAACAACAGATCAAGAAGAAATAACCTGGTTCTTCTGGGTTTGGCTGACTCGGCTACAGAGACATGGAGTGAATCTGAAGAGAAGGCTCGTGCCTTCTGTCTAAACCAGTTGGGTGAGCCCGTTCATTCAGAAAGTATTGAACGTGCGCATCGTATTGGCCAGTTCCAAGACGGTAAAAACCGCCCGATAGTCATTCGGTTCTGCAACTTTAAAGACAAGGAACGCATTTTGTCTTGCGGAAATAAATTGAAAGACACAGACTTCGCGATCCGCGAAGATTTCACCCGGGCGGTGCGGGTGGCTCGAGCTAAGCTTGTAAGCTATGCTCGTGCCAAGAAAGTTACTTTCAAACTTCGTTATGACAAAATGCTTATCAACAAAAAGTGGTTCGTTTATAACCCACTTCAAGACCAGGTTATTGAGCATAAACCTTAACAAAAGGCCAGGCAGCTGCGCAATGGGTTCCAGCGCCTCATTCACTGCGGTCTTGCCAGGATTCAGTCCATATCTGATCTTACTATACTTGTGGTGAACTGCCGTAGCATAAAGAATAAAACTGATGATTTTGCCACGCTTATTTCCTCAGTCCAACCGCATGTAGTCATGGGTACTGAATCCTGGCTGGACGATTCGATTCACAGCTCCGAAGTCTTTCCAGCAGATTTTGAAGCTTACCGTTGCGATCGACACTCACGTGGAGGTGGCGTTTTCCTGCTCATTCACTCGAGTCTTCGCTGTTCTGCTCTGCCGGAACTTAATGGCTGCGAAGAATCTGTTTGGCGGAATCTACATTTAGAGAACGGGCAGCTGCTTACGCTTGGCTGTTTCTATCGTTCTCCTATGCGGGCTAATCCAGATGTATTTGTATCCCTTTCTGAATTCATAAGTAAGATGCACAACGATTACATCATTGGAGGTGATTTCAATATGCCTGAAGTTACATGGGCTGACAATAAACCAGTCCTTACCAACCTGTCAAAGCTGTATGTTGATTTCCGCGACCTCATTATTGCAAACGACCTGTATCAGTTTGTTAAGGAGCCAACCAGGTCATGCCATGGTTCCTCGTCTGTTCTAGATTTGCTTTTTTCTAACCGAGATTCACTTGTGCGCGATAGTTATATTATCCCAGGTATCAGTGACCACGACTGTGTCGTTGCACACGTGCCAATGACCCAGCCTTCAGTGCCACACAGGCACCCCAGGAAAATTTTCTTCTATGATAGAGGCGATTACTCATCACTATCTAGCGAGCTTGCCAACTATTTACAAGACTTCATATCCATGAGCCAGCGTTTCGATGCTACTGCGCTGTGGGACATATTTAAGCAGAAGCTTGATGTGCTCATTGACAAATATGTTCCTTTCAAAAACATATCAGCTAAGCGGCGCAAGGACAAGCCGTGGGTAACTCAGGAAACTAAACTATTGATTAAGAAAAAGCGTCGTCTCCTAAACACGTACAAAAAATACCGGGACGCAAAAGTTCTTGAAAAGGTACGTGCTCTTGGAACAGACATAAAAGTTAAAAATAAAGCTGCGCAAAAAAGATACATGAAGGAGTTAGGTGCTAAAATTCAGAGTAATCCAAAAGAACTGTGGAAATTTCTTAAAGTTAATGGCCGTGAATCAGTCGGTATTCCGGCACTGAATAACGGCGCTGAACCTATAACTGATGATTTTGATAAGGCATGCTGTTTCAATGATTATTTTAAGTCTGTTTTCGCAGCGAACTCGCATCATGAAATGCCAGTCATGGATGCCCATGTGCAAGAGACAATGCCTGAGCTAACAATTACATACAACGGTGTGTTAAACCTGCTGAATAACATAAAGGTGTCTTCGGCAAGCGGGCCCGAAGATGTTCCCGGTAATGTCTTGAAGGTCTGTGCTGAAATCATTGCTCATTACTTAGTTATTCTATACTCGAAATCGTTAGATACAGGAATAATACCCCAGCAATAGAAAAACGCTAACGTGGTGCCCATTCATAAGGGTGGTCCTAAAAGCATAGTTGCTAATTACAGGCCGATTTCGCTTACAAGTATTAGTTGCAAAACGCTTGAACACATAATATATAGCGCGTTGATGAAGCATTTGGAACAAAATGAATTTTTCACTCAAGCTCAGCATGGTTTCAGATCAGGTTACTCGTGTACGACGCAGCTCTTACAATTTAGCCATGATATTTTTTCATCATTTGACAAGGGTCTACAAACGGATTGCATTTTTTTAGATTTCAAGAAAGCGTTTGATTTGGTACCTCATGATTTGCTACTGTATAAATTATCTTTGATCAAGATTCCAACTTCCCTTCTAAACTGGCTTCAATGTTACCTGCAGGGACGCAAACAACGTGTATTGATTAATGGGTCCCAGTCTGATTATGTTCCTGTATCTTCGGGGGTACCGCAGGGGTCTGTTTTAGGACCTCTCCTGTTTCTAGTTTATATTAATGACATTTCTAAATATATGACCTGTAAGATACGTTTATATGCTGACGATTGTGTTATCTACCATGTTATTAACAGTTCTTCAGATTCTTGTCATTTGCAGTGCAACTTGGACCGCATACAGCAATGGTGTTTGAAGTGGCAGATGTTTCTGAACCCAATAAAATGTCAGTTTATTTCTTTCACGCGCAAGCATCACCCTTTCTTGGCTGAATACAAACTAGATTCTACCCGACTTTCTAGAGTTACTCACTATAAATACCTCGGCGTTTACTTTTCGTCTAATCTCACCTGGAATGAGCACGTCGAGCACGTTTCTGCTAAAGCTTATGGCATGCTAAATTTTCTAAGAAGAAATTTTAAAATGGCACCACTAAAAGTTAAAGAGCTTCTATATTTCAAATTCAAATTCAAATTTATTTGCCACCATGGTACAGATGATGGCGGGGACCCGTAGTAAAAGCTGCCGTTTGACAGCTTGACAAGGCCACGGGCCCCCACTTTGACAGCAATACAGTAAAGAAATAAAGAAAATACAATGCAATACAATAAAGAAAATAAAAAAAATACATATAGCAGAGCTGTTATCCGGTTACAGTAGTCAGCATAAAATCAACAGCATTGTCCTGGCTGGAAAGAAAACTTACAATGATGGTGAAAGAAAGAAGAATTAGGTAGACAAATCACAAAAAAAAGGTTAGGTGTAGTGTAAAAAAAAATACTCGAACAGTTTGTGGCGTGTTGTGTTTTGGAGATCAATATCGTTTTGTGCGAGTTTGTTAAGAAGTCGTGGTAGTTTATTTTCTAATGTTTGATTACCATAGAAAGTTCTGTATGTTTTTACGTTCCATTGTGCTATATTTCTTGTGCTGTACATTGCATCTCGTTTTTCTAAACCAGCTAATTTTGATAGAAAAGATATGTTCTTCAACACCTCGTTTTTCACACACTTGCTCAGACGATAGTCATAAAGCTTAGTAATTGGTAGTAAGTTATACTTTAAGAAAAGTGCGGCCGTATGGTAGGTATGCGAAACATTTTCAACAATTCTTAGAAATTTTTTCTGTAACAAGTGTAGTTTCTGAAGATTGCCTGCTGTTGTTGCACCCCAGGTTAAATGGCAATAGCTGAAATGAGATTGTATCAATGAATTATATAGCATTAGCATTACATTTCGCGGCAGTATCTCACGGTTCTTGTAAAGAAGACCAATAATACGTGAACATTTATTTGTTACAAAGCTAACATGATCATCCCATGACATTCTTTCATTAAATAATATACCTAATGTTTTAAATGAAGGCACAACTTCTAAGGGTACGGACTGCAGGAATATGTTCTTAGTGAGACAGACCTTCTTGTTTCTACCCCTGAAAACAACGACTTTAGTCTTTGCTGTGTTAATCCGCAACGCATTTCTGCTACTCCAGTTTTCTATTTGCTTCAGTGCATTGTTTGCAGTATCTGTGAGTTCAGCTGCATTATCTCCGGCAAGAAAAATACTGGTGTCATCAGCATAGATGATAAATTTAACGAATGGAGTTGCGTGTACAATGTCATTGATGTAAAGATTAAACAGAAATGGACCCAAAATGCTACCTTGTGGAACGCCACAGCCTACAGATTGCATATCTGAGAGGAGACCATTTATTGCCACTGCCTGTTTGCGATCCATGAGGTATGACTGCACAAGCGATAGTGCATGGCCGCGGAAGCCACAACGCTCAAGTTTACGAAGAAGTATTGTATGGTTTAATAAGTCGAATGCCTTCGAAAAATCAAGAAAAATACCAATGACTATCCTATTATGTTCGAGTTCGTTCAATATATATTCTCGTTGATCTAATAGTGCAAGGTCAGTAGAGCGGTGCTTACGGAAGCCATACTGAGCTGCTGTTATAATTTTGTGTTTTTCTTCAAACTGCAAAAAGTTTCTAAGTATTACTTTTTCTAGTAGCTTAGAATACACGGGTAAGATAGATATTGGCCTGTTATTCCCGAGCTGGTTTTTATCACCCTTTTTAAAGATAACTGTTACACGTGCAATCTGCATTTACGAGGAAATACAGCGGTACTGACACAAAGGTTTAAGATATGCGTGATGTATGGTAAAATAAGGTCAAAAATATACCGTATAGGCTTTATCTGGAGGCCATCAATATCAATGGATGTGCTATTTTTAGTTCGTGGAAGGCTGCCGTTACATCTGCTTCTTCAACCGGTTTGAGAAATACAGTGTCGCCTATATGAACAACATCACTGAGATTGTTATGCGGGACTTGATTTCTAGAAGCGCAAACAAAGTGCGTATTAAACGTATCTGCTAATTCTTTTCCAGTTATACTTACACCATCAATATTTAGCATATTTAATTCACCTGATTTGCTATTTCTCCCCAAAATTGCGTTTAGCCGCTTCCACATAATGTCGACACGACCACAAGTTGACGTGAATTGATTTGTGTAATAGGCGTTTCTGGCTTTCTTGAGCTCAGTATTCAAGCGGTTTCGATATTTTTTAAACGCTGTCAGATCACATTCAGCTCTCGATTTAATAAACTTATGGTATAGGATGTTCTTTGTGTTTATCTTTGCCACCAACTCCGGTGTGACCCATGGTTTGCGACTGTGACGCCTTTGTTTTTTTGTTAATATTGGGAAACAGGCCTCGTAAATCGGCTTCAGAATGCCTAAGAATGCCTCGTAAGCATTATTGGCGTCATTTTCTAAAAGGACAGGCCTCCAGGTGTTCTTTTCTACCGAGTTTCTAAATGTGGACAGTGTTTTTTCAGATATAAGTTGGAAAGAATATGTTGAACTACGTTTCTTTTTAGACATGTTTTTAACACACATAAATATTGGCAAGTGATCGCTGATGTCAGAAATTATTACTCCAGATGTGATCATACTAGGGTCATGGTTAGTGATAAACAAATCGATCAGCGATGAAGGCGTGATCGTAACACGCGTTGGCATTTTCATTGCATTCAGAAGTCCATGTGTTCTAAGCAATAAATCTAAACTCATTTGGGATGCATCAACTGATAACATATTAATGTTTAGGTCACCACCAAGGACAATGTTTAAATGCTGACTGGTTGCAAATGTAATCAGGCTTTCAAGAAAATTCAAGAATATGGCTACGCAACCCTTTGGTGGACGATAGCACACTACAAAAATAGTGTTGTTCAAACACATTGTTAGGATTTCATATTCTTTCACAGAAACTGTGAATCGCTCTAACATTTCAGGCCGCCACTTCTTTTTAAATGAAATGGATACGCCACCACCAATACCAGCGTAACGATTCAGAAAAAATGTCTCATAACCAGGAATTCGAAAGACATCATAATCACTTGTAGACCAAGTTTCGCTGATCATGATAGCGTCAATGGGAACATTTAGTTGTTGAAAGAAAGTGTCGAAATATGCTTCTTTATGTCTGACAGATCGAGCATTGATATGAAGACATTTGAATGACGTCTGGAAAACCGGGCCAAGGTAATCTTTGAAGTTCTCTGGGAGTAGATAATTCTTTTCTGTTACAGTCTGCATTTTTGGCAGGAAACAAATAAAAATTCGAAATCAATTCTCCCTTCTTATTGCAGCTTGCCAAGGTCGCAAGAGTGCTGCACTAGCATTGCTGACGCGCCATCAGTCTTTCTTATCAGAATCTTACCGTTGCTGTGCCAGACATACTTGTACTGATTTGTTTTCGCCCATTCTTTCACTTCCCTCAGCAGTTCTCGATTTCGCCTGGTCAGGTTTTCCAACATGTGAACATTGGCATCCGCAGTGGTCAACTCCCGCCTGTTAGCCCACCATTTGTCCCTCATGCTCTGTCTCGTGAAACGGCAGATGATGCCAGGCACTTTGTCACGCTTTGCCGGCAATCGATGAATTGCCGTGATGTCGTGTTCTGATAGCTGGGGCAATTCACTTTCACTGGCTAGAGCATTAAGTTTTGACAAAAGATTTTCGCCTTCCGTTTGTGGTATACCATGAATTTCTAAGTTCAGTTTCCGGTTGCGCCACTCGAGGTCATCAAGTTGGACACTGAGCGATTCAAGCTGTTCTTTGTTCATTTCTGTTTTTGCGAGCCTAGTCTGGATTGCTTTAATATCTCGCTCATTTTGTTCTGTGCGCGTCATCAGGTCTGTCATCTGTTCGGACATAAACTGCACCGATTGCTCAATCCCATCGACAGTTTCTTTCAATGGCAATAGGACATCAAGTTTTCGGTTAATTTCCTGAAGTACGACCAACATATCTTCTACAGTCAACGGTGTTTTTTCTTTCTCATCCCGGTTAACATGTGAGGTTTGTAGCCTACATTTCGGGCATTTCCATTTCTGGTAGGTTGATTTCTTAGATTTTATTGTTGCCTCCGATACTCCTGCGCAGCTTCCTACATGGTACGAAAGCTTACATGTCATGCAAGATATACTCTCTTTGGGATCCAAAATTTCTTGTTCACACTCAACACACTCCATACTGACAGAAACAAGGTTCGCTCCTTTGGCAGCAGCAGTGGCAGCAACACAATAACACCCCCCCCCCCCCCAAAAAAAAAGCCACTAACCTGTAACAGTATGCAGGAGCATTTAGGCAAACGCTCTTCCGAACACTGCTGCTGCCAAAGTGCCGTCTTGGATGCGATGCCCTAGCTTTATAGCAGATGCGTCGATGCAAGCGCCACGCCAGGTGATGCCAGCCGGTGACGTCCGTCCTTGATAACTCTTAGTTGATAACCGGAGTCGAAATGCAGCCTCGGAAAACGTGCGCTTCTCGGCTTATAGCGGTGTCGTCCTAGGATCCAGGGTTATCTGTAACAGTATGCAGGAGCATTTAGGCAAACGCTCTTCCGAAAACTGCTGCTGCCACCTATATTCGGCCAATATTGGAGTATGCTTGTGTTGTTTGGCACCCCCCTACTTTACATTTAACAGACATGCTTGAGCGTATTCAGAACTTTGCCGCTCGGTTTGTCTCAAGTAATTATGATTTTAACAGCAGTGTTACTAACATTAAACTAACGCTGGGATGGGAGCGGTTACGGAAACGCCGTACCAACTCCCGGTTAGAAATGCTGTACAGAATCTTTCACCGAAAAATAAAAATAGATAAAGAAAATTATTTGCTTCCACCGCATTTCAGGTCAAACAGACTTGACCATGGGTGGAAGATTAGAGAAATTAAATGCAAAACTAACACTTATCAAAACGCATTTTTCCCATCTAGCATTCATGAATGGAATCGCCTGCCCCATGAAATTGTTGAGTGCCGTTCCGAGTCTATGTTCCGCGCGTTACTGTCGGATGTATGAGTGCGCAGTTGGCTTTCTTTTGGCTTTTTTAATCACGCGGTCTTCGTTCTTGTTGGTCCAGCATCATTTGGTCAGTTGGCTTTTTTTTCGTCATGTCGTTTTGTTGTTTCATATTTCATTCATTTTGTACTTGCTGTGTCATGCCTTGTTGTATTGCTTTTTTTTTATTCCTCTTTTTTTTCTGGCCTATTCTTCTGTTATGTATCCTCATCCCCCCTGCAATAATGCCTTTGGGCGCTGCAGGTATTTCCAATAAATAAATAAAAAATGGCTGCCAAAATGCGGCCTTACATCCTTCAATTGTGCTCATAGATTGTAGATCGCCTCCTAAAAGGAGGCGGTCACTGCAAGGAAAGCTAAACAAATACAAGCTACAACTTCGCTGGTGTTTCGTAATTAGGGCTATGTATTTTTAAACCAATATACTAGAAAGATGAACACAGATTATCAGGATTTTCAGTTTAGTGAAAAAGGAAACTTAGAAGCAGCTTTTCTTTGGTTCTTCGCCAATTGAGGTGCCACGAAAACAGCGCCTTCAAAATAACTATTTTCTAGGTGACTGCGACTACCGGCGGAATCGCATCCGCAACGGCAACACCGAGAAGCTGGGCAAGCCTTGTGAGGAGGTCGAGTGCAATAACAGTGTAATCAGAGTCAAGAAGAAGTGAGTATCTCTATTGATTGCTTCACGGAAGTTCGTTGAAACCTCCAGGGATAAGTCCCAAGGGTTTCCACTAAAATGCCTGGGCAGTCGGAAGCATATCCCGTATTATCAAATGATTTCGAGCCTATTTTGTTGTTCCGGTCGGGGCGCCGGGGCTGAGCTTTCTTGAGGAAGCAAGAAACCGTACTTAATATCTGAATCACAACAGCGCCAGTTTGCTAATCTGCTGTGCGTCCCGATTTTCGTATACAATAGAAAGTGGCTAGTGTCTCTATGAAATATTTGCTGAAAAATCATAGTTTCCGGAAATGTCATTAAAATCTTCCAAAAAAAATTTACGTTAAGTTTCTATCAGGGCTCACTTGTTAATAAGAGCATTGAAATAAAATTAAGATCATTATTTCCCTTGCTGTTTCTAGCAAATTGGTGCAAAAGCTTGTAAGCTGTTTTTCCGTAAATGCTAGCAAACGAGTGGGTCTTGCTCATGAGGAGTGAGGAATGAAAAATCGCAGATATAGGCGTGTCGATAAGGTGAAAGCTACCGGCTGCGGTCGCGGCAATCGAGAAGCAGTCTGTATCTAGTCTGCTGCTACATCTAGTCTATAATCTAGAACAACCAAGACCGCAGCGGGCTGCACTTCAAGAACAGCGCAGAAAAGAAATTAATACCTGAGTATACGGGAAATAACTATATCGGCCATTTTTCGCTTGTCGTCATACGCAGGGAGAAATATGTTTCTTTATCAAGGTCACAAAACACTCTAAACTACGTAATTAAGAAGGGAATGGTTGAGAGTCTCCTTACGGACGTATTACTTAATCATGCTGCTTTTTGCCTACCACAATTTTCTCTGTCTAATCCAGCTTTGAACAGCATGACTCGTAAAAAAATGTCCTGTCATGCGGTCACCACAAGGCACTTCACAAAATTTAAATTTTTGCTTGCTTGAAGATTAGAATGTTGGTAAAAAAAAACTATTTTGAGGACACCTCCAAACTATAAAACATTTGTGAATTCAACTTCTTGCGCAGCTGCACATATCCAAACTATGAGCCAGGAAAACGTGAGTGGGGAAGATTGGCGTCCAGATATCAGCCTTTCCCGGACTGCTGCTACTACGTTCACCGGCGTTAGCATCGTCCGTCGGCACCTGCAGTTACAGAATTTGGCTTCATGAAACGGCGCACAAAGAAGCATGCATCTCCAGCGAGAAAAAGAAAACAACTGCCACACCTGCAATAAATAATGAACTTAGATTGGCCAATCGTCCCTTGTGTGTCCTTTTTCAAAACGTGTGAACAGTACGCGAGTATAGCATTAAAACAATGACGTCATATTTTTCACGCTTGAGTCAAACACTGAACATAAAATTTGTCGGCGACTGCTTTTGTGTGCCGATGAGGCTCCAATACTATAACGATCCCTGGTAGGTCACGCAAGTGCCGAAATTAACTCACTTTAAAGTATTACTCAAGACCACGGATCCTGATAACTTTTCTGAACCCTGCATTGATACCTGAAACGCCAAATTTTCGACAATGAACAAATAAGAAAAAGAACAAAAGAGAAAGAGAACAAGGAAGTAATAAAGAAGAAAACTTAAATCAAGAAAGGTAGCAAGAAAGCGACTGTTGCATTCCTAGTGTTGTGAGTCAGGTGCAGACAAGATCTGGTAGTTTTGTGCTGCGAGATGGCACTCGGGCTAAGTAAACATGCGTTGTGAGTGTGGATTGTACGAGAACGTAAGAGTGGGGGTGAAGCCTTTCAAATATATTTGCACGTGGAAAAGTTTGTGACGTAAGTTTTTAGAAGCAGGTATTTTTAGCAGTAGCAAAATTCAAGTGGTGCATAAAATCTTTTTCTGTCTGAATTACCGCGCATCTCATGACCAATTTTCCCGTCCTTCAAGAAAGTCTCGAGGAGCATGAAGTATAGCGGAACTGTGCTAGGCCTTTTGTCTATGGCTTTATGTTGGGTAAAACTGCGATAAATGTTCCGTTAGTTAGGTTAAGAAGACATCCTCATTTTGTTTGATTTTGAATGCGGATCTGTGTGGCACGAACAATGGGTGTGTTTAGCGAATAGGAGCCCATCTTCAAAAGGGAGTTGTGTTTTATGGGTGGTCCCAAATTGTTTTCTTAGCAATGGCAAAATTTCACGTGTTACTGGTGTTGACTTCGGCATTATGAAATCGTGCCGAGATTGGTCTGAATCGACTAGAATAATGATATATTGCCGCGAACATTTGCAGTGCTCGTTCGTCCTTCAAATCTGCCGCCACACCACTTTATCGCTTTGTTTGCGACGCAAGACGAGACTAGATTTATCTCAATTGATCGCAGCCAGGCAGAGCTGTTTCTACGTTGTTCCGGAATGTTCTAGTAACTTTGCGCGCTTTATCTCGAAAGTTCACTACCAACTTTAAGTTGAGCCCGGCCGACAGCGGTGGGCATTCTGTTCGACGACCGCCGAGCACGCTTGTCGCTTCGCCGCCGCCGAGTGATTAAGTCCATTTTGGGTGCAAGTCAGCCCAATAAACAGTTTTCTTTTAGAAGACCTTTTGTCCGTCTTCATTTCTCCTTCGACTGCCGTCACCACTACGTAACATCTGGTGGAGGTGCTGGGTAGCCTTCCATGTTCCGGACGTCCCCTTCAAGTTGTGAAGCCAGCCCTCAGCGTTTCGCACCCGAGGACGAGCCAGCACCTCAGCGAGCGAGCCGACATCTCGAGGCAGAAGAGCCTGAGTTCACGACCCTGCCGGACCGCACCAGACAGCGAAAAGACGCTCCTACGAGCACCTCAACCTCGCTGAAGATGTCGACGCCGATCATACTGCAGCAGCCGCGGGTGCCGCAAACTTTCAATGGATCCCTAGGCTAAGACCCCGAAGAATGGTTGGACCAATACAAGCGCGGGGCATCATTCAACAATTCGGTGATATGGCAAAAATTGGACACGTATTTTTCTCATTGAATGGCTCCCCACGCACGTAAGTGATTAACTAAAAACTAATAATGAACTTTTTAACGACTACCAATAGGTAATAGCAATGAGTATCAATAGAAATAGTAATATTAATAGGCAGCAGCGATGGCGAACAGGTAAGGCGTCGGCCTCGCGTGCAAGAGGACTGGGATTCGAATCCTGGTGCCACGCCATTCTCCACCGGGTTAAAAAAAATCCGCGTGTAGACGGAATAGCATAAGCAGGCCAGGACTGCGGCCTGAACTCGGTGACCAGAACCGACAACGCACTCTCTCACCAGAACAGAATTTGGCCACCCTCGTGTAGTACTTGGCCACGAACTTCTATGAACACACCAATCAACCCTAGGCCCTCAGTCCCCAGCGGCCCTCAGTCCTCAGTCCTCAGACCTGTGACGCAGCGGAGGGTGCAGCGCAGGGGGAATATATAGGAAGAAAAATGGCGATCGAAAGCCGAGGAGTCTGCAAGTACCTGATTACTTCACCATTCTACCTGCCAACGGCACGATACGCCTTTTAGCCTAGATGTTATCATCAAGCTTAATATTATAATATAGCTTAAAAGAACGTCTTCTTGGGCGAGTTGGTCACAATTCATCTCTGGTACTAGGCGCGAACACACACAGAACACAAGGAAGGAAACGGGACAAAGCGCCACTTACAACTGCTTTATTCGGAGGCACATCACACACACTTATTTATACGCAAGGAACACAATAGGCGATGTTCCTTGCGCGACAGGTGTATTCGACAGCAGATGAAATCCACTGTTCCATGAAGCACGGAGATGACACACACATAGAAAGGCCCACTGTACGAGAAATATAGCTTAAAAGAACGTCTTCTTGGGCGAGTTGGTCACAATTCATCTTTGGTACTAGGCGCGAACACACACAGAACACAAGGAAGGAAACGGGACAAAGCGCCACTTACAACTGCTTTATTCGGAGGCACATCACACACACTTATTTATATGCAAGGAACACAATAGGCGATGTTCCTTGCGCGACAGGTGTATGCGACAGCAGATGAAATCCACTGTTCCATGAAGCACGGAGATGACACACACATAGAAAGGCCCACTGTACGAGAAATATAGCTTAAAAGAACGTCTTCTTGGGCGAGTTGGTCACAATTCATCTTTGGTACTAGGCGCGAACACACACAGAACACAAGGAAGGAAACGGGACAAAGCGCCTCTTACAACTGCTCTATTCGGAGGCACATCACACACACTTTTTTATACGCAAGGAACACAATAGGCGATGTTCCTTGCGCGACAGGTGTATTCGACAGCAGATGAAATCCACTGTCCCATGAAGCACGGAGATGACACACACATAGAAAGGCCCACTGTACGAGAAATATAGCTTAAAAGAACGTCTTCTTGGGCGAGTTGGTCACAATTCATCTTTGGTACTAGGCGCGAACACACACAGAACACAAGGAAGGAAACGGGACAAAGCGCCTCTTACAACTGCTCTATTCGGAGGCACATCACACACACTTTTTTATACGCAAGGAACACAATAGGCGATGTTCCTTGCGCGACAGGTGTATTCGACAGCAGATGAAATCCACTGTTCCATGAAGCACGGAGATGACACACACATAGAAAGGCCCACTGTACGAGAAATATAGCTTAAAAGAACGTCTTCTTGGGCGAGTTGGTCACAATGTTCCCACATGTTCCCTGAAAAAAAAAAGTTGGTCGAGGTTGCCAGAGGCGTTGCTGTCTTCCATTTGGACTTCTTCGAAACCCTAATACGTGACTGCAATGTGTTAATGCCGTCCATATCGCCAGTGCTCGTTGTTTTCGCATACTGAAAAAAAAAAACCTTCGTTACTTCGTGTTTTGTACGCGCAAAATATCGGCGGCAACATTGTTACAGTTCTATAAACAATTCTTTAAAGCAACCCTGGGTTGGCAGTCATCATGAGAACTCCCCGTTTTGGAAAGACACAAGGTTCTTCTTTGTTTTCGTAGGGAAAGAACACTGCAGTGTTAAAACCGCGTGCTTTAATCGTGCCATTTGTGATAGGACGATAGTACTGACTCATCCAGAAGACTAGAAACGCTTTCCGCTCTTATAGTCGAGACAAAGGCCATAAAAACCGTCGTTCAATTTTGTGTGTCGCATCGTCATAGTATTGTTTGCGGCGTAATCACGGGGAGCATCAGGCATAACTAACATATGGAAATAAAAAACTGCCGACAAATTCTTTCCTGCAAGAGAGAGTCCGCAAATCATGCTCTAGGCGGTACCAATAGATGTGTGGGGCGCTTTCTGTGAACAGCTGCGAAAGTGGAACAAGCGTGAGATTGTTGTGCTTTTTCTCTCTTCATACAGTTGCGGGTCGATTATTGAAGTAAAAGGGGTGAGTGGAGTATCAAAACCAGGGAAAAAGGGCAGGCCATTTCCAGTATGCTGCCCTCAAGTATGCAAGAAATGATGCCCAGCAAGAAGTGGCGTATGCAACCAGGTTCTAACGCGGCCTTTTATTCCTTGAGGAAGAGGGCAAGTTTCTAGTGGTTATAACGCAAGTAATAAACCATGCACAGAAAATATTCTCCCCTGTGGTGCTTATTTTGATTTGCTAATTAAGTACGATATCTCGCCACCTTGTGAATGCCGCTTACACGGAAGTGCGTGTCATTGCAAAGAGAAAAAAAAATCGCTTACGTTTACCGGCCTGCAGCGGCCTACCTTAAGGTGTGGGGGCGTAGATACTTTTTAAGTGTAGGGAGCGACACATGTGAGGAGGTTGTTGAAAAGATGAGTGAGTGAGTGAGAGCGTGAGTTTTCATTTCAATTTCAATTTCGACAGCAAAACTCTGCCCTTGATAACACTGCTAGCGCTACAGGTAACGCGAGGGGAAAAATGCGGTTCTCCCTTGTTTCAAGTTGCTCACACTCTTAAAGCCTGCTCCGAAAGTCACAAGTTTAAGCACTGTGAACAAGCTGAGAAAATGTAATAAGACATCCCACACAAAATGCACGAGAAAAGAAACTCACTAATTTCCCCTACCTCAGGGCAGCATGTATTCATGCGCTGGTATAAATTTCCACGTAGTTTTCGTTCACTCATGTCTTCGACACCAATACATAGCGGAGCACGAAACTATATTTGGTGCCTCTACTTCTTTGATAAAACCTCGCGTTCTTGTAGATGGGTCGCCAACGGAAGGCACGGCATGGGGCAAATATCCTGCCATCCTTGACAGCGACGGCCATGCACTGACAAAGCTGCGCGCACATATTTGCACTTTTAACTTCGCTCACATCTGAGTGGTTGGCTGGCATGAAAAACCCATTCTGTTTTACCCCAGTGGGAGTTAGAAACATTATCGAGCTACGTTTGCTAACTTGAATCAGATAAGTCCGCATGAAATATTCGCACGTATGCAGACGCGACTTCTTTAAATGACGCGTTACGAAGGGGCATGCTTCTTACAACAAGGGGCAGTTTCGTAGAGAATAGGCTGGAATATGTTTTCTGTATAGCTGAAGATGTGAGATACAGAATGCGATCATTTGCTTGCATCTTGAAGTCGTATGGGGCAAAATGAAGCTTTTAAATCTTCCATCGCTCCCACGCAATCCAACAGCCAAGAACTTTGGTACTTCTGAAACGCTTATGAAATTATTAATCGCTGCCAGTACCGCAGTGCGGTGCCACGATCGGAATTTAACGAGAGCGGACAAGTGCATTAAGGTGAATGGCAAAAAATGACCAGTACCAATTAAAGTTGCATGGTCTGTTCAGATGAAAATAAAACTCGTACGAATGTCCACCCACTTCTGCGAACACTGCGATCTGTGTAAGTGGGTGAAACCAGTTCTATGGTTCCCCATATCTCATGACAGCATTTGAGGAAAGCGAGCGATGGAGATGAGAATACGGATGGGGGGCTCAGATATCATGGCGACGAAAAGCGCAATCAGTGTCAGTCCGTTGGGATTCGAAGAAATTTGCTGAGGTGTTTTTTCTCCGCTCACACTATGCTCCTAATTACAGAAAACGGAACGCTGTAATATAATTTTTAATGCCATTTGTACTTTCACCTCAACGCCTTTCCCCTTGAGAGAACTTCGGTTTCTAAATTATGACCACATATACAGGTACCCACTCGGAAGTTCAGATATTTGGACTGCGCCACAATCTTTGTCGGCCAGCTGTGCAGGCTGAAATCACAGCCGGCGTCGGGGGCCAATCATCAGCGGCTCTCTTGGCGTCTACTTCGCCCATATGGGCTGTACGGAGTCTACGGGTGATTGATTATGATCCCGGCTGCTCATGCCTGACCATGCACTTGCCAGACTCGGCGAGCTTAGTAAATCGGCATCCCATCATAACCTAAGCTCTGGTAGTGACCTACAATCGCCAGTTGCTCATGTTTTGTTCGGCAGCACAGGCGCGCTATAAGCGCTGACAACGCACAAAACTTTTCCCACAGCAAGCATTTTCTCCTCAAATGCGTTGCCGTAAACAATGAAGTCATGGAGGTAAAATATGCAAACATTCCACTTAAGCCGACGCAAGGTCATGCCCATACACTGCTACAATTGAGCTAGCGCATTGAATATTCCGATGGGCACGACATGAAATTCGTACAGTTCGTCTAGCTTCCCTCCCCCGTCCAGACACAAGTAAAGGAATTAGTGAACACACGGACCGCAGGTTCACCGACGAGCCGTTGGACACACATTGAAGACAATTTACCACATCATCAATACGCGGGACAGTGTTTGCGTCTTTCGTTGTGACGGCATTTCACTGACGGTAGCTCACGCTAAACTGCTTTGAGGTATCATTCTTTCGAGCCAATGCAAAAGGATAAGCCTACTTGCTGTTCGACTCTTACATGAGTTCTTTCCATATCCATTCTTGCAATTAAGCCGGATAGACACGCTAAATCTTCTACCGGATGGGTGAAGGAAGAAAGTGGCAGTGGCAGGGTGAAAGATATCAAACAGTCATGGATGCTGCACGAGAACGGCCTTTAACCTTTCTTCCGCCGTGCTCTTAAGCAATGTTTTTTTGAAGAAAATTCCTTATGACAACACTCATATGCGTTCCAAAACAACCGTAAATAGTGTATTAACATTTACAATGTGTAAACATGTATTTGTCCTCTCTCCATTTTTGACACAATGGCATTTGCCAAATAAAGATTGATATTGGCGTCTAAACCGTCGTTTATGAACAGTAGAGCTCTAATTTATTCTTGGTTTTTGAAAACAACATTATGTAAGCCGGTGATATTTTAGATAATAATGGAGAGCAAATTATAGAGAAAATCAGTCTCCTCGCATAAAATTGTCCTTCAACGTCTGTGCTACTTAACCTTCGACACTTCATAAGCCGTCGAATGCAGGGCATCATTTCTTGGGCAATGTTTTTTGGTGCATAGCTATTATACTCATTTCCCATGATGACCCACGCGTAGCTCCGTTCCGTGACCACTCGACCAACCTGTGCACTCACCTCGCTCTGCCTTCGTCGGGTTCAGTTGGGGCGTGCGCTTTTGGATAGGGGGGTCTTTGGCCGCGCCCTGCATGAGCCCCTGCCTTTGGATTCGCGATATCTTTACCGTCATCGGGTTGAATGCGTGGCCACGAACACACACTAACGCTTCTAAGCGCATCTCAAGCGGTGCACGTAGCAGTAAGTGAGAGCCCAAAGACATGCGGCGGGTCTTACTTATGTAGCATGTTCGTGGAGCACCGCCCGGCCGATGACATTGAAAAATTTGAGCTCACACATTTCTGCGGCAGTATGCGACAACATTTACACCAGCTGGCGTAAAGTGGGAGACTCCAGAAAAGGAGTATTGGCTGTCTGAACTTCGCTTTCTAGAAAACAACGATGGTAAAAAAGGGGAATTTGCAACAAGCTCACAACCACTGAAATACATGCGGATGAACTGAGCAGTTATTTGTCATTATTTTCTTCTATTTTGTTTCTTAAACGTTTTTTCTTCTGCGAACGAACTGCAGAAACACTCCGCGATGACCACGCCCAATATATGTCCGTTTGCGAGTAATAATTTGAAGTATTTAAAAAGTCGCTAATGGATGTTATGGATCTAATATTTTACCAAATCGCCATATAGTATGCGGAAACAAAATTTAGATTAAGGATGTATTTTGAAGAGAATGGGAAAAACTTAGCTTCCATTTGTATCAATTTGGAACATTAGCAGGTACAAGATTAATATTGAAGCCGCTGGGGCGACGGAAGTCATTAGTTAAACATGCGACTGATTGGGAGAGAAGAAAATGCATCTACTTACATTCTCGCATTTAGACACTGATTGGTTGGTAAGAGTGAGATAACCATCAAATCAAACAAGTTTTATCGGACATGGAATCGGTTCGGTTGAGGAATTCACTGCCCAAACGAGTACGCACGCGTCAACAGCTGAAATAATGACCAGTGACAAGAGATAATTCTGCTTCGCGGAGTTGTGGAGGTCTGGCTCAACGAGCAAGTATTAGGTGCCCATGGGATAGTAGCTGTGACATGAGGCGCCGGACAATCGTCTTCCACGGTGTGGCGTGAGAGCCGGCGCTGTGGAGGCTCAACGGCGTGATCTCAATAGGTAATAATGCAAGAACGACTGCGGTACAATTCGGCCCACGAGACGGGTGGTTCAGAGAGCGGAGCCTGGGCTAACCATTTTTAGCAGAAGATATCGGCTGTGCGGCTGTCCATTTGACGGGCCAGAACTACGTGGAAAAGGCGTCGGATGAATTAAGCAATGCTGTTACTGACAACAAATGCCACCTTGGCAATAATGGGAAGGTTGAAGAGCCGAATTAACATGGGAGAAAAGCAGCGGATGTGTAACGTATGAAACGTCCGGGAGTGATGTCTGACGTCAGAATAAGTTGCGAGGTTTGCTCTTGTAGAAATGAAATTGAAGATCTCCTCAGCAGTACCTGTCAGAAAACGGCCAACTTCTTCCTCCTAATTAAGCCATTGCAAGCTTCACAGTACTGCAGATCTTTAGCATATTTTTATGCACATCACGCTGATCTCAATAGGCCATTCCGTTCATTGAGCAAGGATTTGTTATGGCTTTTCCTTTTGATAATGTGGTATTTAAAAGCTTCTTCATTCCACTAAAGTAATTATCGCGGGTGAAACGCGCGTCCTCGTTGTACTTAAGTCATTGAATCGCGGCACCAACAAGTCAGAAACAACGTTCATCAACTGCATTGCCTTGGCCTAGTGCCTGGCTTGCGCTGCTGCGGCCAGAACCTGACATGCTCGAGGCCAAGACGGCTGATTTGAGCACTCATCACATACGCGACGACAGGCTGATTGTTTCTGTCCCTGGTGGTGCTGCAGATAGTGCGACCAAGAAGCTGCATCTTCGAAATATGCAGGGATCACGGCGTCATATCCGCGCTGCCAACAAGGGATGCAAAGTAGCGACGTTAGAAACAGGTTTATTTAAACGAAAAATTCGTGGCTCGCCAAAGGCACAGAAAAGTAAGCTTCGGGCACGGCCCTCAATCCAGTCAACGCGCACATTGAGTCCCTCGCTTTCTCTAATATTGCACAGCAGCGCTGAGTAGGAATAAGCTGCTCATCAATAACACTCGCTAGTGGCCTTTGTCGGACACAGGAATGAAATCTTCTGTTAGGGCTGGTCAATATAATGATATTCTTTACTCCTCAATATGACTAACACTTCAGGTGAATGTTCAGATTTCCAGCGGAGCATCCAGTTAAAAAATTTCAGACATCCTGCCCAGAAGCAGTGGCATGTGATTCTTTCGCACATCATGTGAGGGTGTGGCTAAGTCACAGAAACAGATTGACAGCTTAATTCTCCCGGTCGGTTCGGTTTTGCTGCTCGACAACTGAACCAAAGTACGTGAATGCGAGTCCCAGATGAGGCGGCTGCATTAAGATTCAACAGAAGTCGAAAAAGAACCGCATGCTGCTCTACATCGACGGATACAAATGATCTCCAGGTAGTAAAATGTTTCCGCTACAGCCTCCCTCATAATCCAAGCGCACCTTCGGGACCTTAAACGCCATGTGCCTCGTGTCACGTGCCACATGCATAACCCTCACGACTTCCGATTAAAGAAACAGCGGTGGTTTTTAAGATTTTCTGTTCGAGCTCACACGATGGCCTACACTGTTCTTTTCCTTTATTGACTTGTTACAAATGATGACGCTCGTTGCAGTTGATTTCTTTGTTTATCTCTTCATTTCATTTGTTTAGAACCACCATTTTCAGCAACAACACCCATGCTTTACATTAAAGGCAAAAGCAAAAGAAAGGCACCTTATTAATGGCTATGTGCGGTTAACAGGCATTGTTACCTATGCAGCACTGGCAAGCAGGCTTTCACAGAAAAACTGTTAGTCTTAAAAGCTGCCGCAGGTAAAAATTAACGAAAGTAGGCAAGCAAATCGTATGAAAATATATCGAATTTTCATCGCACAAAAGAGAGCGTAGGTGCTTCTGCAAAGCAGGGAGTGTTGTTTTTGCCAGAGTAAAGAAAACAAATCGCATACTAGCCTACGCAGAAACAACAGCTCAGTGAAAGAAGCAAACGGAGAACTAAGTTGCTTGATCATTTTTTCGGTTCATCGCTCTTAATATGTTGCCGATGCGGAAGCACAGCGAGGTGCTTGCTGCAAACACTGGGAGAACACTGGGAGAACTGCTGCGTGAACACTGGGAGAACTGAACGGTGGTCGTGGTGTGCATGCACAGGCAGGATTAGCTTCACAGTGGCCTGTCAGCAACTGCTCCGTCTCTGTCATTACTTTGAACGATTTTGAGGACGGACGTCACAGAAAGGTCAGCTTTGGGTTAGCTTCACAGCCTCTTCATTGTGCCCTTTGAACGCCTAGTCTTTTTCTTAGCAGACAGCCTCACGGCGTAGCAGTCATGCTCGTTAATAACACCCTAGTCTCGGTTTAGAGCAAAACCATTCAGTAGATTTGAAGTCTGAGGAAATCTTTCATGGCAAATCCAACTGCTTTCACACATTTGCGGCTTGGAATTGTCGATCATCCCGTTTTTTTTGTGTTTGTTTGAACAGCAGGCTTAATTTTTACCTGCTCTGTTCCACTTTGTTTTTTTACGTATTAGCAAAGCCAGGCGCAAAAGTTCAGTCACTTGAAACAGCTAGTAGAACCCATTCCTCAAAAGCCCCACATTTCTCTTAATAAGGGAGCTGCGAGCAAGAGGAATATGCGGCATTTGACTAGCTGCTCAAGGCGATTAAGTTCCACACTTCGATCACATGTTTAAATGCGGGATTACACAGCTAAGAGTTCATTTAGAAATATGAATGTTCGGCATTTCACAAGCTTCTGAAAGCGACTGCGTTTTATGGCAAGCTTTGTAGCTAAGTAAAGAGTAAAGTGGAACGGAGCAGCCTACAAAAGTAGCTTTCAGTGAAAACATAAAAAAATATTGGACGGTCAGAGATTTGATCACACAATCGGCCAAAGATGTAAGATTTACGATCAGTCATTTTCTTGGATGCTTTAACTCTACTGAATTATTTCTTTCTTTAAGTCCGCCCTTCAAACAAAGGCTGAGTTTTCTGGAGGGTGAAATTGGGCGCAGATGGATGGATAGTGACGGTGAGTCGGTGTGCAGGCTCCAAGCTTTGGGCTGGGCTGGAGAGGCGGCAGCAGGGCAGTGCTTCCGGAGAGCGGCTGATTTTCCCACTGCGTCTTTGATTTTTATTTCGCCATCGCCTTTGCGTTGCGCTGCTGCATGTGCTTATAATTGGTGATGGCTTTGCGGAAGGTGCATCTAGTTGTGTCGGCAGCGGGAAGTACTCTTGGAGGGTATGATTGGAGGGAAGAACGATCACTTCTCGATGGCGATCGTGGGTGAGGTTCATAGGGGCGGAGAATTGAGGTTGCTGTAGTGCTTGTGGGCAGCCCCTTAACAAGGAGAGGGGGGGCGGGGGCAAATGGCTGGTGTATTGCGCTTCTGAAGATTGGAGCCTCTTTGGTTGGGTTGTGGGTTTCACTTCAACAGACCTCATATTGCAGGAAATCAGGGTTCAAGAGCACATCTTATGCACTAAAACAGTGCGTACAAAGTGCAAATGGCGAATGGATGTTCAGGAATTTTAATAAAGGAGCACGATCTGTCGTTTTCCATTACGTAATGATTAGCAGTGTTGCCGTCATATCGCGCTTGGATGAACAAGGATGGCTGCGGCGTGTTTTTACTGAGCAGACAGTGCATCCTTGCGAGATCTGTGCTGAGTCTCTTTGGACTCTTGCTGTATTCTTCGGAACTGATGTACCATTCTTAGGGCATTAAATAAAGCTCATGGCGAAACGCGGCAGCCAACAGAAGTAAGATGATTGTAGGCATTCCCGTGACATAGTTTTCATGGTTTCGCGCAAAACAGTTTAACTATGTTAACTACTGTCCATGTGTCTATCTCATTACAGGACACTGTACTGAAGATTGTGTTTTAGAGGAGCCAACTGCGATCATTTCGAAAGCGACCAAGAATATTGTGGCCTCGCTGGAGACACACGATGGCATAGTTACGGACAGATGGCTGTCTTTCACTGTGCAGTTGAAAAATTTGTGTGCAACTGAATTTTTCTTTCGGAAATAAATTACAGTCCAAAACTGAATTTCTTACTTTGTTAGATGACCTTTAGCATACTATAAGAAGCTCAAATCCATGGGCTGCTTTACCGGCACAGAATGAGAGGAAACCGTATTCACGAGGGCGCCTTTAGTAAAGTACATCGCATGTGATATGAAGAATATAATTGCCTCGTTGCGGCAGCGCAAAGACCGTAACAATAGACATTGTTAACGCTTAGCCAAGCTTATATAACCAAGATAGATAGATAGATAGATAGATAGATAGATAGATAGATAGATAGATAGATAGATAGATAGATAGATAGATAGATAGATAGATAGATAGATAGATAGATAGATAGATAGATAGATAGATAGATAGATAGATAGATAGATAGATAGATAGATAGATAGATAGATAGATAGATAGATAGATAGATAGATAGATAGATAGATAGATAGATAGATAGATAGATAGATAGATAGATAGATAGATAGATAGATAGATAGATAGATAGATAGATAGATAGATAGATAGATAGATAGATAGATAGATAGATAGATAGATAGATAGATAGATAGATAGATAGATAGATAGATAGATAGATAGATAGATAGATAGATAGATAGATAGATAGATAGATAGATAGATAGATAGATAGATAGATAGATAGATAGATAGATAGATAGATAGATAGATAGATAGATAGATAGATAGATAGATAGATAGATAGATAGATAGATAGATAGATAGATAGATAGATAGATAGATAGATAGATAGATAGATAGATAGATAGATAGATAGATAGATAGATAGATAGATAGATAGATAGATAGATAGATAGATAGATAGATAGATAGATAGATAGATAGATAGATAGATAGATAGATAGATAGATAGATAGATAGATAGATAGATAGATAGATAGATAGATAGATAGATAGATAGATAGATAGATAGATAGATAGATAGATAGATAGATAGATAGATAGATAGATAGATAGATAGATAGATAGATAGATAGATAGATAGATAGATAGATAGATAGATAGATAGATAGATAGATAGATAGATAGATAGATAGATAGATAGATAGATAGATAGATAGATAGATAGATAGATAGATAGATAGATAGATAGATAGATAGATAGATAGATAGATAGATAGATAGATAGATAGATAGATAGATAGATAGATAGATAGATAGATAGATAGATAGATAGATAGATAGATAGATAGATAGATAGATAGATAGATAGATAGATAGATAGATAGATAGATAGATAGATAGATAGATAGATAGATAGATAGATAGATAGATAGATAGATAGATAGATAGATAGATAGATAGATAGATAGATAGATAGATAGATAGATAGATAGATAGATAGATAGATAGATAGATAGATAGATAGATAGATAGATAGATAGATAGATAGATAGATAGATAAAGAGGAGGAGGGAAAGACAGGGATTTTAACCAGAAAGGGGTTCCGATTGGCTACCCTGCACTGGGGAAGAGGAATTAGGGGGCTAAAAGGAGGAAGAGAGAAGGGGAAAAAGGCATAACACACACACACACGCACAACGCTGTCACAATTTGTCACTCAATCTAGTCGCTCTCAAGTAGGCAAAGAGTGCCTTGTATGCCTTGAGGGCAGTCGACGGCTGTGGCCACGGACCGAGGATCTTTTGCTCTGTTAATGGGCGAGGATCGAGGCGGTCCAGGGCAAAACACAATGTATGTCTTGCACTCGCAAATGCAGGGCACTCACAGAGAAGATGAGCGATGGTCTCCTCACAACCGCAGCTTTCACAGGCAGGACTGTCGGCCATCCCCATCTGGAAAGCATAGCGGTTGGTAAAAGCAACGCCGATCCATAAACGGCCTAACAATGTTGAGTCGCGACGTGCTAAGTTACGTGGAAGACGAAGGCGCAGTCCAGGGTCCAGTGCCTTGAGGCGGAGGTTGCAAAACTCTCCCGTGTTCCACGTTAAAAGTGTGAGCTCCAGCGCCAAAGGGCGAAGCCCACACGCTGCGTCAGGTTTTGATATTGGGATCCTCACTAGAAGTCCGTCGTTGTGAGCCGAACGCGCAGCCGCATCGGCCTGGTGATTACCGTTAATACCACAGTGTCCTGGCAGCCATTGAAAAATGATGTCATGACCTTTGGAAACGGTGCCGTGGTACAGTAGACGGATCTCAGCAACAAGTTGTTCCTGCGACCCGCGGCGTAGCGCAGCTTGCAGGGCTTGAAGGGCTGCTTTAGAGTCGGTGAAAACCGTCCAGTCATGTGGAGGTTCCTGACTGATGAACTCTACCGCAGCCCGTAAGGCTGCGAGTTAGCACCAGTTGAAGATGTTGGATAGGTCGTCTTCACTTTCATGAAGATGGATCTGGCCGGTGTCACCACCGATCCCGCAGAACTGGTCGAGTGAACTGATCCATCTGTGTAAACATGTATGCGGTGACTGTGGTAAGAATACAGGTGATTCAATGTCAGTTGTTTGAGAGCGGGTAGTGATACACCAGCTTTCTTCGTAATTCCAGGAATATAGAGGTGAACCCGAGGTTCATGAAGACTCCATAAGGGTGAGCACGATCTTGACGCAGGGGTGAACTCCGATGGAAGATAAGCGCGATGAGCTTCCATGACTTTGGCGAATGCAGTACGCGGCCTAATTATTGGGAGTCTTGCGAGGTGATGACAGGGAACCCGTGTGAGGTGCCGAATATGTGTTCTCATGGTGTCAACAGCAATGTATGTAGTAACAGGATGCTCCCGGGCAACAAGAACAGTTGCTGCTGTTGATGCACATTTAGGCAGTCCAAGGCAGATACAGAGAGCTTGCGCTTGCACACTTTGAAGAGTCTTGATATTTGTCTTTCTAATGGAACTGAATATCGGAAGACTGTACCGCATGTAGCCCAGAAATAGGGAACGGTACAGTTGCAGCATAGAGCGCACTGATGCGCCTCAGGATTTTCTCCCGAGGAAGGAGAGGACGTGGACAATTGCAATTAGTCTCTTTCTCATGTCGTAGACATGTGGACTCCACGAGAGGTTCCTGTCGATGACAACACCAAGGAATCTGTGGCCTCTCTCATAGGGAATGGCTTCACCATTAATGCGAATGGTGTAGCGTGACATTATTTTGCGTGTGAACGCCACAAGTGAACACTTTTCGGTCGAAATGTTCAGGCCCTGCAAGCGAAGATAAGATGTCAATATCGATGCCGCCTTTTGAAGTCTTGCACGAACTTGAGGACGGGTCACCCCTGATGCCCAAATACAGATGTCGTCTGCATATACCCAGATCAGAGCAGATTGTGGCAATACGTCGACCAGGCCGATGAGAGCAAGGTTGAAAAGAACTGGGC
This sequence comes from Amblyomma americanum, assembly GCA_030143305.2. NCBI lineage: Eukaryota > Metazoa > Arthropoda > Arachnida > Ixodida > Ixodidae > Amblyomma > Amblyomma americanum. The sequence goes on from JARKHS020021475.1 coordinate 54,198, forward strand.
TCAGCCCTCCGCCCTGAGGGACTCCGCGCGAATTTCGGTGTAAAGACGTTGGTCCGTCCGCAGCCAGGACAAAAAACGACCTCTCTGATAAATAGCTGCGTATTCAGCTGAACGTGTGGCCTCAGATCTCAGCAGCTTCCATTGCGTACAAAATGGTCTGATGCGTTACGTTGTCGTACGCGCCCTTGATATCCAAAAACAATGCCTCGGTCAATCTTTTCAAAATTTTGCTGTGGTATTTGGCACTTGGTTATATAACCAAGTGCCAAATACAAACCAATGAACAAGACCTTTATAAAGAGCCTTCGGTATTACTTCGCTCTGTCGGAAACCCGTGTCGGAAAATATGCTTATCAGAAAATCGATTTTATTTATTTAAGGGTTCAATAGCGAAGCAACAATAATCGAACACAACAGCCACCTTTATTACCTATTAACGTCATCGCTCGGGGCAGAAATAAACGTAATATTTTTAAGTTCATACCAAAACAAAATCCCCATTCAGAGAAAATAACCAGTCAGATACGTGGTTGAGCATTGCTATGACCACCCAATCGACATAAAGGCAGTTGAGTTTCTTTTCGAGGAGGCCATGAACTGGATTCTGGCACGCTCTCTACTGCAATACAGTAAACTAAGACAGCATCAGGACGCATGCGTGTATGGTGCACAAGACATCTCAAAATCAAATTCCTGCTTGTGCCAATGCTATTCTGAAATCAAGCGACACATAGATGAGAACTCATTATTTTGGCTTCCACTCTAACTTTTCTCACTGATGCTTTGTACCAATTTTACATTGACTCACCTTCATGCAACGGTCTTGATTGAGATACACGTACGTTTCTAAAAAATAGCAAACTCTGCGGTTTTTCAGCAGGAAAAAGGCACAACGGCTTTTGTGTAGTGCAAAGGGTATGTGGTTCTGGGCGAAAGCATGTATTTTGTGGTTGTGACAATAAAATACGCTGTCTTCAGTTGATGTTCTGATGTAATGCTTCATTAATTTCCTCAAGTGACAGCTGCCAGCTTTGCAGTCATGGGCATTGGCTTGCAAAAAAGCTGAACGTCGCGCATATAATGCGATGCTGCAGATAATAAAATTTTATCCTATATCGTTGAGCATATTCAAATGAAGGAGGTTGAGTGTACCAATTCGTCCAGCTGCGACTGAAGACTTCTACACAATAATGTGGAGGGTCGTTCTAGGAATGGCGCGCCAGAGCTGAGACAAACCTAACGTAGTTGTGGTGGCCGTTAGAACACGTCACCAGAATGAAACGGTGTTTTTTTAAACCATGAAGACCGCACTGCAATAGAATGTTTTGATGCTGCGATGTTAAAAAGATAAAACAAGGGCGAATTTCTTAGGCCTTGTGGCCCAACACCACAAGGCCTTGTGGTAGAGCATCCGCCTCGCATTCGGGAGGTGCTGGGTTCGATCCCCAGTGCCGCCGGTTTCCCACCGGTTTTCGAACGGGTACAAGGTTTCCCCCCGGCCTGGTGCTCGACTCTTCTGGGGTGAGATGCATGGGAAAAGGGTCTTGACCACAGTTGCCTTGGTCTGCTCTGGTCAAGCTACACGGCGCCAAAATACATGCGCTTTTGAGAAGCTTGCAGGCAAAGCAACCTCTCCAGTGCACATAACTCGTCGGAACAGACAAAATTTGTTCGACCACAGCGCCGTGGGTAACCGCGTTTTGCAAATTCTAAAAACTTATATGTACATTACTTGAGTTGGACTATACGCCTCTCAATTAAAGAGCTTAGCAGTATTATTTCAAAAGTTAACTATTCAATATTAGTTAATCAATCAGCTAGTTAGCACCTCTTAGCTCTATTCAGACGTACTAAACCACTGACAATGCCACGTCGAAATAAGCGCTCTTCTAAAACGAAAAGTCTATTTTTTAAAAAGCCTTAGATGAAATCACTATCTTTCTGACCTCCACTGACAGACATTGAAACCAAAGGAAGCACTGAGGACAAATTCAATGGGTTGCGTCAATATCATTTTATGTGTTTTATAGAAAAAAGGCTTCTTTCACTGAATACGAGGCTTTATAAACTAGAAGGAGCAAAAAAAAATGAAATCAAGCTATAGCTGACTCCGGCCATAGCTTCAAGAAAATAGAGGGGTCGCCAACAGTTATTGGCGTGCGGAGTTTGGATATGAGCTAGAACGCAATTGAGTTCTTTTTATTGATTAGGAAGTCGTTTTCGGCGTTGGGGTCGCTTCGCTTCACTCAAATAAAACTTCCGAAACCTGTTTTTCGAGGAAAGCGTCCGTCTTTGGTGCCGAAGTTCAACGTAATCAGAATCACACTACCAGTTTTTGCAAACAACAAAAATCAGACGGAACTGTATTGACGGTATTTTAAGCCGACGCTAATATCAGTTTTCTTTTTTCAGCTTCATGAGCGCACAATTCACTAACAAGTCTTGCTTACACCGTGGATTAAATTGACTATTTTTTACACATTCTTTCAATTCATAGAGCAGCCTAGATTTTGAAGCCGCAAGTTTCGGTTTGGGTGATGATGTAGTATTTTGCAGCCCTAACGTTGTAGCTAAATATTGAACTGTACGGCGAAAAAGCGCTGACGGACGGGACGGCAGAGGAGACAGACACATATTTGCGCCCATGCTTTGAGTAATCTCTTAACACCCATCGTCCGCTGTTAGGAGATCACGCCGTGAACATAGTCCGCGCTTAGCGGCATGCGCTAACTTCGTCGTCACCAAGTGCCGCGGGGTGTTGCAGCAATAGTTCTTCAAACACTGAAGAAAATATTCTGAAATGAGTTAATAGCCTGGTATCCTGAGTACCTTTGTAGCAGCAGCCGCTGCAGTTTGAATAAAGTGGCAAGAGCTGGCGGGGCACCTCAGTCACATTACGGGAGGGACATGTATGCAGCCTAAGCGGAAGGAAAAGTGGGAGAGCTTATGCAGGAGGAATACGGACAATTGAGCTAGTTGGTACATCATTTTAACACTTTCGAGAGCGCTTCGACAGGGGACACCAAGCTTGTCCGTTTTCTTTGTCTTGATGTCTCCTGTCGCAGCTCTTTCGAAAGCTTTAAAATTATGCGGGAGGCAGTTTCCGAAAACGTGCGGCAGGTCCAGCACAGGACAACGCTCTCGGGACGCTTCCCGCCAACGCGCCGCATGATAGTACGTACAAGTCCGTGCCAGCCCCCTTCACACCATACACTCTTCGCGCTTATACGACGACTCGTCAACATATCGTGCATGTTTTAACTTTGACAATATGACTGAATGAAGAATGGTGCACCACAGTCCAAGCTACATAGCTGTTTGTGGGCACTAAATATATGCAAATAAATAAATATACACAACCCCACCGAGAATAAATACAATCGTCATAGTTCTGTGCGTGGCCGCATTTAAATGAAGACAATGTGATAATAATATTATTAATTGTCTTTTGGGGAAAGGAAATGGCGCAGTATCTGTCTTGCATATCGGCGGACACCTGAACCGCGCCGTAAGGGAAGGGATATAGGAGGGAGTGAAAGAAGAAAGGGAGTAAAAGGTGCCGTAGTGGAGTGCTCCGGAATAATTTCGACCACCTGGGGATCTTTAACGTGCACTGACATCGCACAGCACACGGGCGCCTTAGCGTTTTGCCTCCATAAAAACGCAGCCGCCGGGGTCAGGTTTGAACCCGGCAACTCCGGATCAGTAGCCGAGCGCCCTAACCACTCAGCCACCGCCGCGGGTAAGACAATGTGGGAGAAATAATATTCGCGCAAAACTGGGTTTCTCACCATTTAATTTTAGCACTTTGCTTGGACTGCGTTTAGATGCGTTGCCGATCAATTTCTGTGGCAGTTCGGAGAAAATAACGCATTTTTAAAGAAGAAAAAAAGTTATCCTTTCAGTGGCGCAGGCTTGGTACAAGTGCGGCTGATACTAGAGAATGTGAGAAACAGCATATTGAGCATCGGAACCTCCTTGAGCTCCTCTTTGGTACAGTGCAGCGTGTTCACATTTATGTCGACCATAAAAAACGGCCAACCCCGCTAAAAATGGTCTCACTAGAAATCATAAATGCAGTAAAATCACCAAAATTCCCAGAAACATCAGATAAGCTCAAGTTAACATCATCTCTTGTCTGTTTATCAGAAGATTAAACACCGGACCAGGTCAGCTACTTTTTTTTTTGCCAGACGGTGTAAAATACGTATAAGCTGTCTATTCGTGCTATTTTGAGTAAACGCAGTCGGTAACGGTCACAATGTTTGAGGAAAGCAACGTTTCCTTTTGCTTGCAAAACTCCTCTTGTAATTCATTTCATAGTATGAGAGTAGACAGCGTTTCCAGGGCTGGCGCCGTTCTTAGGTCTCAGCGTTGCGAACACCACAACATATAATGATCGCAGCAGGCGTGTTGTGAACAGCAATGATATCAGCTTAGACCTTGGTAAATTGACTATTGTTGGCGCCACTCGAAACACGAGGGATGAGTTTAGATTATAGGTAATCGTGAAACGCTATAAATTGTCCACCTCTATCTTGTCCTCTTACGCGGATAAAATTATCTTCCAATCACAAGATCACAAATTGCTCTGAAGTAGATTATCGAGAAGAGAATCGTTTAGTGTCTCTTTAAGGCCGCATTTGAAAACGACGGCGCTTTTAACCGTCGTGACAAAACTTTGATTTGTGCAATTTAGTGGGTATAAAGAACACTTTCTAAGAGCGCGAATCATGCAAAAATTGCGAGCTATATGCTCACAGTACGGGTATAAACAATACTTTCTAAAAGCGTGATTCGTGCAAAAATTGAGAGTATATGCTAAAAGTACGGCTATTAATAAAACTGAAATTACAGCACATTAGAAGTACGTAAGGCACACGAATAAACCTGTTCTGAGTATGTCTGCAAACCCTAAATGCTCCTAAATTGATTTTCTTTCGCAGTTGCACAAAACGAACTCTGGTTACTGGATCACGTCAGTGGGGAAGAACGCGTTTTAAATATCCGCCTTTTCCGATTTGCTGTCCCTATTAACTATACCGGCGCCAGCATCGTCGCCACCTACCGTTCAGGCAAGCGTCATCATGAAACGGCGGCTTTTCAACCCTGCATATCCTACGGGAAAAATAGAAGAGCCGCTACCGGGACTGTAATAAAAAAAGAACTCATAATGGTCAATCGTCTCTTCTGTATCCTTGCTGAAAACGTAAGTACAGAAAGCGAAAATGTTTTTAAGGTAAAGTACGTCTTCTTTCCATGTTTGGGTTAAACGCTTTAGAACAGATCTGCCGTCGACTACTTCGCTGCTGACAACAAACAAAAGTACTACACCGGGCCTCAGTACATCATATAAGTGCAGGAAAAAGCTCCCTCTACCGTCGCGTTGTCTTAAGAACCGAGGTTTCGTGGACGTCTCTAAAGCCGCCATCTAGGCCTCAAACGTCTAACGTTCTACGATCATGGAACAAGAAAAAAAAAGAAAGAGAACCAATGCGGAAGTAACAAATGAAAAAAAGGAGAAGAGAGAGATACATAATAAATAGGATAGAAAGCTGTGCTAGTTGGAGGCTGTTCATGACGAAATTTGTAAGCGCGAACTTAACCACTGAGCCCCTGCGGTGGCTCAGTGGTTATGGTGCTCGGCTGCTGACCCGGCCGCGGCTGTCGAATTTCGACGGAGGCAAATTCTAGAGACCCGTTTTGTGTGCGATGCCAGTGCATGTTAAAGAACCTCCGAAATTTCCGGAGCCCTTCACTATCCGGCGTCCCTCATAACCCGAATCGCTTTGGAACGATAAACCCCTATCAGCAGCAACAAGCCCAGAGAAAAAGAGGACGCAGGACACGCGTCCTTCTCACAACTGGTTTATTGGAAACAGCGCGGTCGCTTAAATAGGAAACGACAACGACATGATAAAAAGTTATCAGTTCAACTTCAAAAAGAAAGCACGATCTCTGAGGATATCCTATCTCTTTCTTTTTTATATAAATAGAGTGATAGCATGCTGAATAAATTACCACACGAGGCGATGTAAAATGCATTCATTACCTCTGTGGTATGTTGCTGCGGGTCACGAAACTAGCCTTCATCACTTCGGATTATATTTGAACTGTTTCATTTGGCTGTACGATGCGCGACTGCAGCTCGCGATGCGCGACTGCTCGGCCCTCTGCTTCAATACAACGTTTGTGAATTTCTTCATCATCGCCTGCTTCAATGTGTTCTAGAAATCTAGGTAGGTTTCCTGATTTTCATATGCGACTGTCGCAGGTATCTGCACGGCAAAGAAGACTTAGTAAAGTTTCATGGCGTTCTCTCATTTGTTAAACATGGTTGCACACTCCGAATGGCCGCTCTAATCTTTTGAGTCGCTCTTAGGGGAACCGCTGAAATATGGAGGTACCAGGGCCTGCCGGAAAATCACTGTGGCAGACGTCGAAGGAGGGTTCTTGTTTGCAGCTTCTATTTCATTCCAGTGCAGTCTTGTAGGAATGCGTGCTCGATGGTGCAGTTCTGGGTGGCGACAGCTGACTCTACCCTATTGTACGGTCAGGCCGGCTTCACTTGTGCTGCCAGCACCTGCCCCCCCCCCCCTCTCTCTCCCCACATAATCAGGTTACGGTAGTCTGTCGTTAAGGAATACAGCGAAAGACATCCTAAAACAAACCTCTTTATTTGGCTTGCTTGCGCCGATGCAGCGCCGATGCAGACGATGGCAGCATACTTAATGGGCTCCTACAAAAGCGCAGGACAGCAGCAGAAGAAGACGACATAAACAACAAGCTTGCTCGGCGGTCTTTGAAGGCCTCATCACCACCGCTGTCAGCTATGCTGAATTTAAAGTTGACGCAGAACTTTCTAGACAAGACGCGGGAATTGTGTGTGACGATCTTGACCAGTTTAGGACATATTTAATGCGTTTTCGAACATTCCAAATAAATACAATTGCATTTCTCTTGAGAAAAGAACTGATAAAGCTCGTGCAGGCCACACTCAGAATGAATAAATCATTGTTAAAAGTTTTCTTGCAGTATGTGGGGGCCTAAATGTTTTATAAAGCAAACAGCGTGAAGCTCGGTGAACCTCGGTGTACAGGACATAAAACACAAGTTCTCAGAGGGCAACTAGTGTTTTGTGGTGTGTCAAATGTAAGCTTCAGTTAGTGGTGATGACGATCGTGAATTTAAATGATGCAATGGCAACTTTATTCAAAGAGTTCAAAGCCTTAAAGCATTTTCTCTTTCCAAGGTGTGGTCAGCAGCCCATTTTCGAGGTATTACACCCGAAAGAAGCCTGCAGTACCACGCGAGCGAAACTATATTAGCAGCTGTATCGAATGGGGGTACGCGGCGGCAATGGGAATTAAACAAGCAGCGGTTTTTCATTTTATTTATAATATTTTCTCTAAAACTTCATGGTCACCTCTAGCATAGTTCTCCTTTCTTTTAAAGTAGCTTTGAAAATAGTGTGATTTTATTTGTCGCATGCGCTACGAACGCACCCTTCTATGTGGAAACCATCTTTAACTCTTAAAAGATACTAATCATTCGTTCAGTTTTGTACTTGCGAAAGCAGAATGAATGTCTCGAGTGTCATATGCGGCTTTGATTGAATGCTTTGGTCAGTGAAACACGCAATAGATACATAGGGGTTCCTGGCGTCACTCCCGCGACAACGAAACACTTAAAAACTATATATGATGGTTTTGACGCAGATACGTTTGTTAGTGTTTAAATGCTTTATCAAAAACAATTTCATGTCCTGCTGCACGGCTTTCAAGAAGCACAGGCCCTACCATTGTCCTTGTGGTATGTAATGAAATATCTGCAGCAGCTTCAGTCTGAAGGGCATGAATTATAGCCGTTTATAAAGAAAAACAAGAAATAAAAAACAAAACTTCTGAGGAAGAACACAATTCAAGAATGAATACTAAAAAAAACACCAAACTTTACATTTCTGTGCGAAAAGAAATCCATTATTGTAGCCAAGCATCAGCGTTGGTGTAAACATTCGAATTAAAAGAAACACAGACTTAGCAGCGTTTCGCTTAAGGAGGCACGACGGTGCAACCCAACAAAGTGTTGGCGTGTCCGCTGTTTGTTTTTGTATGAAAAAAAACTAAGATCATTGGGCAAGAACTATTGAAGATACAATATTGAAAGGCGAGGTGCTGCAAAGAAAAAACGCTTAGAAAGCGTGAAAGATGTCTTACCTGTGCCCAATAGAGATACGGTTTTTTAATTGCCATATCTTTTAATACAGTGAGCAGCAATGCGCATGAACAAGCCATTAGTTGTTTGGCGCCTCCCTTCTTACTGCTCTTGGAGTGCGGGGCTCCGGTCGGCACGGGGGCGCACAGAACCGGGAGCACCAGCTGCAAGTTCAAATTCGTCAAGCAGCAAGCCACCCAGAAACCCGACCTGGCCAGGAACGCCGACCAAAACGCCGGGCAGAGCGACACCTTCGGACGTCAATCGAGGGACAGAACCCGACAAAAAGAGACGCTGACCGTAGGCGACGAGAGGGAGGAGTCCTTCCCGCCGCTGCCACGAAGTAGAAGCAAGTCTGCTACACGACGCAGCCAGTCGCAAGACCTTCGACAAGACCTACCATCGTCCAGCCGGAAGCGGGACCCCAAGAACCCAGAAGAAAAGGCTCTCAAGTGGCAGGAAGATCCACAGAAGCAGGCACTTCGCAATCAGGTGAGGGAGCAAGCCATTTTAATAGGACGCATGCAGTCCCAGATCAGTGAGTTATGCAGTAAACTCGCGAGCTTCACGCAAGCCCAACGCCACATTGAAAGCGCGACAACCGCTAATAACAGGTCTCAATCCCTCCCTCCTTCCGAAGGTGCGGGTATGGACATAGAACAACCGAAGGCTCAAAAAAGACAGGCCCCAAAAGACCAGCAAATGGCCCAGAATCCCAAGAAGCGAATTGAAACAGACGCGGCGTCCCAACCGACGTCAACTTTCGCTGTTAAAGCCATGCTAGCTCTCCAGCAGAATGAGAGGGTCAACAAACTGGAAGCCCGAGCAGATAGGCTAGACGCGACATGCACAGATATCGCCAAGAACCTACAACAGACCAGGGAAGAAATGATGGACGCCATCAAGGCATTACAAGCCCAAGTGAGCGCAATAGCGAGCGCCGTTACGCAGCAGACAGTGCCCCAACATGGCAGCTCGTAATCAAGATATCATCATCTGGCAATGGAACTGTAGAGGTTTTCGAGGCAAAAAATCCAATCTGCAGCTTTATATTCAAAACTTAGAAGTCAAACCGGACATTCTTACGATCCAAGAACCGATGGGACACGTTAGTTTACCAGGATACAAAACCATATCACAAAAAACATACCACACAAAGCAGCAATGACAGCCACGCTAGTGGGTAACCAACTCACGGTCATTCAACATGAATTCGACGATTCTCAAGCAGACTACACGCTTACCGAAATTATTCCCGCCAGGAAGAAGCAGGGGAGCCTATACGTTCTTAACCTATACAGCTCCCCAAATGATCAATCCAGAGAAATCCCGGCATTACTAGAGTCCACCGCGAAATTAGCCAAGAATGGGCAGCTAGGATTACGGGTGACTTCAACGCGCCACACGTAGAGTGGGGATACCAGAAGTCAAGCAAGAAAGGCAACATCCTCTGGAACAAAATCCAAGGATTAGGACTCTCGCTACTAAACGATCCTAGCACAGCGACCAGAACAGGCAACAGCGTTAGCCGAGACACCACCCCGGACCTCACGCTAGCCAGGAATGTGCAGAACCCCGCCTGGCGAAACACAGGCACGGATCTAAACAGCGACCACTACATCCTGGCCATTACCCTTCGCACCGAAATTCGGAAGAAGGGCTGGAAGGTAACGAAATTTACAGACTGGGAAAAATTTCGGAAAGAACGGGATCAAACGGCCCCGACTGAAATCGAAGACATCCAAGATTGGGTTAAATCAATATGTAAGGATGTAGAGTCGCACACAAGCGAAATAACAACAGACGCCGCACAACCTAACCTCGATTCAAGATTGGCACACATGTGGGAGGCAAAAAATAGTCTTATGAAGGGGTGGAAGAGACAGCGACTCAACAAAAGGCTATGAAGTCGAATCGCCCAACTCGAAGGAGAAATTGAACAATATGCGATAGAACTTACCCGGCAACAATGTTATCAAACCTGTGACAGCCTGAACGGACAACTGGGTAGTAAGAGGGCGTGGCAACTGCTCCGCCACCTTCTCGACCCCACACAGTCCAAGTCGGCTGCGCAAGGACAGCTCGCTAAAGTCATCCATCAACACCCCGGGGACGAACACTACTTCTTGGACCTCCTCAGGGACAAATACCTAAATACCGCATACGACAGAGAAACGAGCCCACAGTATTCGGGACAACCAAAACCGCAGCTGGACGAGCCGTTCAGTGATGCAGAAGTCTGGGCAGCGCTGGGCCAGCTTAGAACAACCTCAGCGGCAGGACCAGATCTGATTACGAATAAGGTCCTCCGTAACCTGGACCTGAAATCTGTCACTGCAGTCACAGATTACTTCAACGTATGCTGGGAGACAGGAATCATTCCCAGCAGCTGGAAACATGCCCGAGTGACATTTATTCCAAAACCCAACAAGAAACTCAACGTGGACAACCTAAGACCCATTTCCCTCACATCCTGTCTCGGGAAACTCATGGAGCACATGGTTCTGAACAGACTACGGGACTACACCGAAGACCACAACCTCATGCCACACTTCATGGTGGGCTTCAGAAGAGGACTCTCCACCCAAGACGTCATGCTCCAGCTATCACGTGGCATACTCGACCCCTCCATTAAGAACACAAGAGCAATATTGAGCCTCGATCTCAAAAAGGCATTCGACAACGTGTCACACAATACCATTCTGAAACACCTAGCCGACCTAAACCCAGGCGAACGGGCGTACAGTTATGTTAAAGCCTTCCTAAAAAATAGAACGGTGGAGATCACCGTTGGACCTCTGAAATCCACCCCAATCAGGCTCGGAAACAGAGGGACACCACAAGGAGCAGTCTCGTCGCCCTTCCTCTTTAATCTGGCTTTAATCAAGCTTCCAGACAGGCTCAACGCAATTCAAAACATCCATCACACTCTGTACGCAGACGACATAACTATCTGGACGAACCGCGGCTCCGATGGACAAATTGAAGAAGCTCTCCAAGCAGCGGCTGAAACGGTTGAGTTGGAGGCAAGGAGAGCCGGCCTCGAGTGTTCCCAACCAAAATCAGAACTCCTAATCGTACGTCGGAGCAAAAAGCCTGAAGACAGGATCCCCGTCAACATTACGATCCAAGGCAAAAACATAGATGAAGTGGAGAACATACGGGTCTTAGGACTCCACATCTCCAACACCTCCCGCAACACTGTAGCACTGGGGAGACTCAAAAGCTCAGTACACCGAGTGGCGCGCATGATCAGGCGCATCGCCAACAAGAGACGAGGCATGATGGAGCACGACCTATACAAACTCCTTCAAGCATTCGTCATCAGCAAAATTACATATGCCTTCCCATATCTCCATCTCAAGAAAGGAGAAGAACAAAAGATCGATATCCTAATACGGCATGCATACAAAACGGCGTTGGGCCTTCCTAAATTCACAGCCAACGAGAAACTCCTCGCGCTGGGAGTACACAATACCTTTTCTGAACTTAAGGAAGCCCACCTAACAACACAGACGGCTCGACTCTCCAGCACTGCAGCGGGCAGAATCATTCTGGACAGACTTGGCATCGAAGGGGAGCCTATGGCGGACCATCCAGGCCCCGTTCCTAGCCATATCCGAAAAAAGATAAAGATATTACTTCTACCCAAGAACATGAACCCGCAAACCCAACAGGGTCGGCGCGAAGCAAGAGCCAGAGCTCTGCATCGACGCTTGCAGAGTCTTCCAGACGTCATCTACATCGATGCAGCCAACTACCAAGACAGCCCCCACAGATTCGCCATCTGTGGGGTATCTCATCCTCAGGACCCGGACCCGGCCACTCCGCTCATGGCCGCTACAGTATTTACCAAGAACGCGGAAACCGCGGAAGAAGCTGCAATTGCAGCTGCTATCGCCTTTACGGACGCTACAACCATCGTTAGCGATTCAAAATATGCCATTGCGAACTTTGCCAAAGGCCGCATCTCACTCACGGCCAGAAATATCCTGGAAAATGTTAGACACATCCCCCCTCCAAGACATTGACCTGGTATGGGTCCCGGCGCACGCAGGAAACCCCGGAAACGAGGCCGCCAACGCACAAGCTCGAGTTAAAGCCGGCCGAGCAGTAGACGGTCCGAACCCGGAGGCAACCGATGAAGCGCTAACCTCCTATCACGACCACACCACCCATTTTAGACTCGCACGTAGGCAGTTCCCGCAGCCGCACCCCTCCCTGTCAAGGGAGCAGCAGGTGGCGTGGAGAAGACTACAAACCGAATCTTTCCCCAACCCAAATGTGTACTCGCACATATTTATTACAACCTCCAGCCCTAACTGCCGCTTCTGCGGTGAAAAAGCTACTTTAGACCACATAATCTGGGACTGTAAAGCACATCCCCCACCCCCAGATCTCATGGCTGCTCCCTCACCTGACGCGTGGCTTTCAGTAAAGGTCAGCGACGACCGAGGCACACAAGTCAAGGCTGTCGAATGGGCCTGTGCGGTACGAGACCTACATGGTCTGGACCTCACTTACTGACCACGAATCTACACTTTCTTTCAATAAAGTTTTTACTCACTCACTCACTCCGGTCGGCGCCGATGGACGACTCCTTCACACTGGGCAACTGGGCCCAGGCTACAAAGAGCACTTGATGGACGCTGTTCAATGTTGTTGCGCTATCTCTATTGCGTCTGTTATCTCAACACTCACTTGAGCTTACCACAAAAACTGATTTATGCACGAAGCTTTCTATGTTCCCAGCACAAGCAGTAGTGGAATTTTTAATGATAAAACTTTAATAATAACGATTAGAGTTGGAAGCGTGCATGCACTTCCAACAAGACAGGCGGAGTCTTACTCCTACACCAGTAACATGTTGCGCAGTCGCCCATTCCGCTTGCTGCTACACCATCGTCTTGGTGACAGCAGAATGGGTTCTCCCCGAGAGTGAGCATACGGGCGCTGACTTTCGAGAAAAAAAAAACAGGTTTCCTTACGGCCGGTTAAGGGTTCGGAACGGAACCTTGGGCAGGTGCTGAGGTTGCATTCTTCCAACGTGGAGAAATTAGCGGGGCACTGAAGCGCCGCATGTTCTTCACAGCTTTTTCCCGAGAGGGCGGAAGCTATCCTGCATTGACAGCTGCAGAAAGAAACATTCCTCTTGTGAGTGATTTTCCTGCAGAGCGACAGGCTCATGGCAGTCGTCGGTAAATATGTATTTAATGTTCACATCTCGTCAATATGAATCCGTCTTGAGTGAAGTAGTAGTTCCAGAGTCAAGGGTGAGGCGAAAGAAAATTTCCGTGACCACCACCTCCTTAACTACACTCCGCGGCAACCGGTCCTTCGCGCAACTGAGAGGAAGAAAATAGTTCTCGCGGGACATCGGGGAAAAACCAAGAATGGGTGCGCGTATCAAACGCACTGTTACCCTACGCGGGCCCCACACCCGGCCCCAGAAGTCAGATGTGAGATCGCCACATCGACACACCTCCAAATTGTATTTTATGAGCAGGTCGGCCAAGATTCTATCACGTATTCTGGAAATATGCGAACGCCTCTCAACTGGTCATTCCCCTCCGGCCACAGGTTTGTGGTAAGACTGGCTTTTTTCTATTCACTGCCAGCAGCCTATTCTAGTTCACCGTGCAAAGGAGTCGTGGCCAGCTCGGTGCCTTCGACCTGAATGGCCCACTTTCATGGGTGAAAGTCTGCTGTAATGCTTTTTCTTGTCTCTCAGTAAGTATGCGCGGTGTGCGGAAACACAGCGGCACCGGCCGCAAGTGAAGAAGAATGTGGGAAGAGAAGCAAACGTGCTGTCTCAAAAAGCTCTAAAAGGACCACGGGGTGGTTACACCTGCCGTGAATTTTTCTTTCGAGGAATACTTTTAGTCTCTCATTCATGATCTAAAGAAAAACTGCCAAATCCGCTCCCCCTTTTGCTTACTCATCCAGTAGTTTTACTCTCGTCTGAATCTGTTGTCTTTGACTGCCATAGGTACGTGCATTCCCTCCCACCTTCAACTCTTCGCGACCTGTCGTAAACTGCTGTTCACTTCTCAGCCTGTTCAACGTTATTTCAGTTACCTGCATATTAATTTTATACCCATCCTTCTGCATTGTCTGTCTAGCTCATGGATCATGCACTCCAGTTCATCCACTGCAGTTCATGCATAGCAAGGCCGCGTCATAAGCGAATAGCAGAGTACTAAGGTATTTTCCATGAAATTTCATACACAATTCACCGCATTCCAACTCTGTGAATACCTCTTCCAAACAAGCAGTCGAGAGATTATGTGTCCCTTCCTAACAACTTTCCGTCTTGCGATTTTGGTCCTTTGTTTAGGGACGACTATGGTGGCTGTACAGCCACTTTATTTATCTTGCAGTATTTTTGCATGGTCCCTTTTGTACACCCGTTTCCGCAGTGTCTGCATGATTGCTGAGGTTTCGGGTCAGTCAAATGCTCTCTAGAAATTCATGAAGGCTTTATATAGGGTTTGGATACATTCTGGAAATTTATTTATCACCTGACTGAAAGCGTGGCTATGGTCCACTATCGATATACTTTACAAAATCCTTCCTCGTTGAATGTAATAAGGAGACTCTGTGTTGTTTATGCTGTAAAAGGTGATTTTGCGTCACTGTGTTGTGTGACTGATTTCAACCAGATTGCCGTCACCTAATTTTACGTTCAGTCGTAGAAAGGCTCAGAGGAATATTGATGACAATCTTAGGAACTGATTTTCTCAAATTTTAGGATTTTGATTAACCAACAACTTTTATCAAATGTGTCACACTGGGCTCGCTCTTCGGGATAGTAATGGGGCAATTACAACCCCAATAAAAGTGGACACGTCCGTAGGGACTAGAACAAGGTGTCTGTTCACCTCGCTGTGGTTCAAGCTCTAGGGGCGCAATCAGTGCCCCACTAGAGGCCTGGAGAGTGAACTTTTGAAACATTTTCTGGCTTCACATTTTTGACGAAGATTACGATTACGGGCTCAAGATATGCACATGTGGGGCATGACCTAGACAAACCGGGGCCACAAAACCGCCGAACCTATTGGGTAGCATTGCATTCCAACAGAAAAATAGTTGGCATACTGCGCAATGCACCGTCAAACGCAACTCAAGGTACACCGGTAACTATCTTTTAGTCGCGTCTATAAACTTGCTTATTTTTACTCTCCAACCACCTCTTCGCACTACTCATAAAATAACATCAAGGCCCTGACGCAAAAATTGGGGGCGGCCATTGAGCTTCGCCTTAAGGGTATAACATGATAACGGTAATGACTTACTGGCTATATATGCTTAATTGGTGATTCTCTGCATTCATAGATCCCTGGGAGCTCTCGTAAAACTCCTGGCACAGTGATGCAGCAGTTATGCATTAAGCCACTGCTCTGCAATTGAGGCTGCTGCCCCCCGTGAGGCTTATACGACCCGGGTGCCTCTTCCCAAGCAACCACCGAGACCATTCGTTAATTTAATTGCCACAGTGGTAAGCTTGTTCACAATCCAGTGGACAGGTTATGATTACGCCACAAAGACACGTGATCTAGCTGACCCACAAACGTTGCTTCTCCGGGGAGTTTTCGCTCATATGCCGACTACGACGCCAACGTCTGGTTCTCTGCGGAATGGGAGTCAAACGCTGGTGCAATCCAACTTCGTGGGTATGCGCTATGTTACTAAGGCGAAACCATCGTCAACAAGGGTGGCGCTTTCTCTATTTAAAAGCATTAAAACGCTGGCGCTTTAAAGCAACAGCCGCCTCTGAAGCGGATAAGAATGAATTCTATTGTGAAGGACATTATTCACGCTTCCTACTTCAGGTACCCTTGGCCGTACGTATCACATTCCGGATATTGCCGCTAAACCTTGAGATATTGTTTTGTTCAAGCTCGAAGCCATCGGTACGTGATCTTAACATTCATTTTGTCATTCTTGCTACAATCAAGTTGGTGTGTAGTTAATATAGCCGTCTGAAACTGCTTCTGCAATGTCAGAGATTGTAGGTCGTTTTCCACGTACTATCTCGAAAGATTTCTTCATCTTTAAACTGAGAATGGCCGAGGCAAGTGATGATTTCGGTCTTCACCTTGCGAGCGTCATTGCTGCTGTCACCGCCACCGAGTTCTCGCTGTTTGCGGGCGCAGGTTTCACACAGCGTTCACCAAAATTTTCACTCCGAAGCTTCACGGTAGCCATTTGTCTGCCATCATTCTCTACGTTTAGGCTCTCACCACAGTCACAGGGGAATATTTAATGAGCTAGGTGAGTTTGTTTCAAAACAAACAGTGCCAGTGCGGAACCTCTCTTATGGAAAGAATACAATTTGTCCTTAAATAGCACGTGTAGAACTTTATGTAATTTTTCCATTTTTAAAAATTGACCTCGGCATAAAGCAATTGTACGATCGCAGTATCGCAATTTTGAAAATAATGTTGTATGATAAGGATAGAGCTACGTTGTTTATTCCTTGAACATGAAGATTCACTAGATCTGATACGACAAAAATATGCCGCAGTGCCGCTCATAGGTTCTTGAGGAGGATAATGCTGTGACATGAAAAGAAAAAAGCATTATGTACACCGCTAGCAGCCCCTGAAAACATGTTGCCATATTTGACCTCAAGATTTCGAAAAGAAGGTCCGTCTTCGTTGCAATCGGCCTCATTTCTCCACCAGCTGCTGCCTTAGCTTTCCTGTGGTGAGAAGGGGGGGGGAGCCAGGCTCCAACGGTCAAAATGCCATCCCCAGAAATAATATCCATCTGCAATGATGCGCACAGATTTAAACAAAGTCTGTCTAGGAACTTTCATATGTGAAATTTTCAACACAAGCACAAACAGCCTGTTTCGAGAACAGCTGCAATGAATTATCTTTAAATGATGTACACCACAACACGTTGCGACGCAATGTCATTAGTCAAACTCAACAGCTTCGCCAAGACAAGTGAATCCTGCTTGAACTTTAATCTATAGAAGAACGACGGAAGTTTTCTCGCCCTCTTGTCGTAGTTTTTGAGATTTCGAAAGGCAGTGGAGGGTAAATTAAAAATGTTCTTTACGTTTCAAGTACGCTGAGTCTCCTTCTTTTTATGTTGCTTTAGAGGAGCAAAACTGCGACACCATCTTCTCTAGACTTCAGCTATTTCGAACATAAGAATCTCAATCCGTAATCCAGAGGTCACAATCCCAGTCCTCGATAATATACATCTTGACCATTTTAATTAAATTCAGATATCGATGGGCTGCCCTTATTCAATGTCGTGAATCTTGTGTTTAAAGTAGGCATTTTTTCTCACTACTTAATCGCAGAAAGAAGGTTCCTGCGTTTAAAAAGCTTATCCCTCTTTTGTGACAAACTATCGTCCGATTGCTAATTTTTCTTTTTCTATGAAAGCAATTTGAATAAATAAGTGCAAATAGCCTTTTTAATTGCGTCGGTAAAATTATGCTTCTATCACCATGTTGGTATAGTTCGCAATTTAATTTTACTCAGAACTTGCTCACATTAGAGAAACAAATTGATAAATGCAACAGATGAGGGAAAATTTTCTACAGCTGTCTTGATGGGCTTGTGGAAAGGTTTTGAAGCTATAGCGCATCTAATTTTGTTAACTAAACATGAACAATTGAGTGTAGTCATTCAAGCGTTAATTAGTGTTAAAAATGACTTCCACAATAGACCACTTAATGAACATTTCAGATGCCTCTGCTGGTGTTAGGTTTACTAACTCAGCATTATCACTAGGCTCTATTCTGGGTCCCCTATAATTTTTAAATTATATTACCACATTACAAAAGACGCCAAGTTCCTCAGAAAACATATTATATATGAAGAATACACGACAAATGATAACTCAAACACAAGCTTTAGAAATGCTGCACCAAAGCATATCTAGTACCTGGATAATGTTCTGGTTTTGAACAGTCCACTTATTTTTGTCTTTTAACATAAATAAAAAACAATGTCATTTTCAACCGGCGTCACCGGAAGTCAGTAATCATTCCTTCCTCCGCAACTTGGAGCATCTCATGGGAGCTAGTGATTACTCCTCGTTCTGGTCGTGTACATGGACTGCAATAAAATTTTCATGAACCCATCACTACAATAAAAAAATTGGCTGTGGTTTAGCTCTGGTTAAATCTAGTAGAGTAGCGAGAGCACGATGTTTCTTCAAAGTTCTAGCGCGTCTTGCAAGGCGAGCTGCCTTCAGAGACGCAGATATCGAGCAGCATTCATCATCAGAGGTTGGCGCTGTAGATTCATTGTTAAAGGTTAAGCGAGCCCGTCGAGCGGCATCGCTTTAATGGCATTTGGCCAACCGTTCGCCACGCTACTCTTGAGTCTCTTCAGCGCGCTGTCTCCACTTCATTTCTAGGGCGATCTCTGGTCTCCTTCAGGCTGGCCGACTTCTCACCATCCATACTGCGGCCTCAACTATGGCGGAGGCGACGAGAGCTGATGAACTCGGGAATAGTTGTACCCACTTTTTCATGTTTAGTGAACAAAATTAGACGCATTCTGCCTTCAAAACCTTTCCACAAGCGCATCACGACTGCTGTCGGAAATTTTCCTTCATCTGTTCTAATTTATCAATTTAGTTCTGTAAAGAGAGCAAGTTCTGGGTTAAAATTAGATTGTGAACTATGCAAACATGGCAATAGAAGAATAATTTCACCTACGTACATAAAAATACGATTCGCACTTAGTTATTTAAATCGTTTTCATGGACATGAAAAGTTAGAAATCGGACGATTGAAAGTCAAAAAAGAGGGATCAGCTTTTTAAATACAGGAGACTTCTGTCTGCGATTAAGTAGTGAGAAAAAATGCCTACTTTAAACACAAGATTCACGATATGGAATAAGGGCAACCTATTGATATTTGAATTTAATTAAAATGGTCAAGATGTATATTATCGAGGACTGGGATTCTGACTTCTGGGTTACGGATTGAGATTCTTATGTTCGAAATAGCTGGTCTATAGAAGACGGTGTCGCAGTTTTGCTCCTCTAAAACAACTCAAAAGGAAGGAGGTTCAGCGTACTTGAAACGTAAAGAATATTTTTAATTTGCCCTCCACTGCCTTTCGAAATCTCAAAAACTACGACAAGAGGGCGAGAAAACTTCCGTCGTTCTTCTTTAGAACAAAGTGCAAGCAGGATTCACTTGTCTTGGCGAAGCTGTTGAGTTTGACTAATGACATTGCGTCGCAACGTGTTGTGGTGTACATCATTTAAAGATAATTCATTGCAGCTGTTCTCGAAACAGGCTGTTTGTGCTTGTGTTGAAAATTTCACATATGAAAGTTCCTAGACAGACTTTGTTTAAATCTGTGCGCATCATTGCAGATGGATATTATTTCTGGGGATGGCATTTTGACCGTTGGAGCCTGGCTCCCCCCCTTCTCACCACAGGAAAGCTAAGGCAGCAGCTGGTGGAGAAATGAGGCCGATTGCAACGAAGACGGACCTTCTTTTCGAAATCTTGAGGTCAAATATGGCAACATGTTTTCAGGGGCTGCTAGCGGTGTACATAATGCTTTTTTCTTTTCATGTCACAGCATTATCCTCCTCAAGAACCTATGAGCGGCACTGCGGCATATTTTTGTCGTATCAGATCTAGTGAATCTTCATGTTCAAGGAATAAACAACGTAGCTCTATCCTTATCATACAACATTATTTTCAAAATTGCGATACTGCGATCCTACAATTGCTCTAAGCCGAGGTAAATTTTTAAAAACGAAAAAATTACATAAAGTTGTACACGTGCTATTTAAGGACAAATTTTATTCGTTCCATAAGAGAGGTTCGGCACTGGCACTGTTTGTTCTGAAGCAACCTCACCTAGCTCATTAAATATTCCCCTGTGACTGTGGTGCCAGCTTAAACGTAGCAATGATGGCAGAAAAATGGCAACCTTGAAGCGTCGAAGGGAAAATTTGGTTGCAAGCTGTGTGAAACCTGCGCCCGCAAACAGCGAGAACTCGGTGGCGGTGACAGCAGCAATGACGCTCGCAAGGTGAAGACCGAAATCATCACTTGCCTCGGCCATTCTCAGTTTAAAGATGAAGAAATCTTTCGAGATAGTACGTGGAAAACGCCCTACAATCTCTGACATTGCAGAAGCAGTTTCAGACGGCTATATTAACTACACATCAACTTGATTGTAGCAAGAATGACAAAATGAATGTTAAGATCACGTACCGATGGCTTCGAGCTTGAACAAAACAATATCTCAAGGTTCAGCGGCAATATCCGGAATGTGATACGTACGGCCACGGGTACCTGAAGTAGGAAGCGTGAATAATGTCCTTCACAATAGAATTCATTCTTATCCGCTTCAGAGGCGGCTGTTGCTTTAAAGCGCCAGCGTTTTAATGCTTTTAAATAGAGAAAGCGCCACCCTTGTTGACGATGGTTTCGCCTTAGTAACATAGCGCATACCCACGAAGTTGGATTGCACCAGCGTTTGACTCCCATTCCGCAGAGAACCAGACGTTGGCGTCGTAGTCGGCATATGAGCGAAAACTCCCCGGAGAAGCAACGTTTGTGGGTCAGCTAGATCACGTGTCTTTGTGGCGTAATCATAACCTGTCCACTGGATTGTGAACAAGCTTACCACTGTGGCAATTAAATTAACGAATGGTCTCGGTGGTTGCTTGGGAAGAGGCACCCGGGTCGTATAAGCCTCACGGGGGCAGCAGCCTCAATTGCAGAGCAGTGGCTTAATGCATAACTGCTGCATCACTGTGCCAGGAGTTTTACGAGAGCTCCCAGGGATCTATGAATGCAGAGAATCACCAATTAAGCATATATAGCCAGTAAGTCATTACCGTTATCATGTTATACCCTTAAGGCGAAGCTCAATGGCCGCCCCCAATTTTTGCGTCAGGCCCTTGATGTTATTTTATGAGTAGTGCGAAGAGGTGGTTGGAGAGCAAAAATAAGCAAGTTTATAGACGCGACTAAAAGATAGTTACCGGTGTACCTTGAGTTGCATTTGACGGTGCATTGCGCAGTATGCCAACTATTTTTCTGTTGGAATGCAATGCTACCCAATAGTTTCGGCGGTTTTGTGGCCCCGGTTTGTCTAGGTCATGCCCCACATGTGCATATCTTGAGCCCGTATTCGTAATCTTCGTCAAAAATGTGAAGCCAGAAAATGTTTCAAAAGTTCACTCTCCAGGCCTCTAGTGGGGCACTGATTGCGCCCCTAGAGCTTGAACCACAGCGAGGTGAACAGACACCTTGTTCTAGTCCCTACGGACGTGTCCACTTTTATTGGGGTTGTAATTGCCCCATTACTATCCTGAAGAGCGAACCCAGTGTGACACCTGTGGCTCCCACCATACTTCCGGTAAGCGCTCTGGCCACGCGGACGGGCGTTGCAAGCCATACTGAGCGCGATAGTACTTCCATTTCACTTCGCGTTTGCGCCCAGAGGCTTTGCCAAGCATGCGTTTTAGTTTTGGGCATAAACGCTCGTTCACGAACACTGATTCCTTTGTATCAAACCCAAGACTTTTCCCGACTAGTCGTATTTGGCGAGCTTTGCCAAGAAAACTGTCACGAGTCTGCCTGCGGGTAAAGTGTACAAGTGTGTTTTTGGTTTGTTTATGGGGGTTTAACGTCTCAAAGCGGCTCAGGCTATGAGAGACGCCGTAGTGAAGGGCTCCGAGAATTTCGACTACCTGGGGTTTTTTAACGTGCCCTGACATCGCGCAGTACATGGGCCTCCAAAATTTCGCCTCCATCGAAATTCGACCGCCGCGGCCGGGATCGAACCCACGTCTTTCGGCCCGGATCGCCATAACCACTCAGCCACAGCGGCGGCGAAAGTGTGTTTTTGACAGAGCAGTCCTTTGCCAATGGGACACAGTGAGCAACATCTATACCAGAAGGATCGAAAGGAACGTTCAACTTGCCGGCAAGTTTGGTCACACTGTCAGATATATTTTCAGATGAACTGTATGGGACGCCTTTTATGTCTATATTTGCATTACGGCAATATTGTTCTATGTTTACAATTCCATTTTCATGGGCTTTCACTTGATATTCAAGGTCACTACTCGTGCTTCAAGTTTCTGGTGAGCGTCTTTTGAGAGCCTTGTTTTCAGCCCGCATTTCCACATATCCGTCGCTTATATAGCTCAGGCTCGCGTTATTTCGCCCACGGAAGAGTTCACGTCCCTGCATTTCGCATATTGAAATCCCTCGCTGCACACCCGCCCCGCCACATGGAGCTCATATGGGTGCCTGCCCACTCCGGGAATCCCGGAAACGAGGCTGCCAACGCTTTAGCCCGAGATTCAACCGGGCACCGGCGGCCTCCGATCTGAGGTTCTCACGGGAGCGCATGCATTCCTTCAGTGAACTGACGCAGGCCTGCAAAGCAAAGCGTCGGCTGTACCCCCCACCCCATCCCTCCCTCGACAATTATCATCAGACACTTTGGGGGCGGCTCCAAACACGCACCTTACCCTCCCCTTATATACGCTCGCGATATCACCAAGTGCACACAAACCCTTTCTGTGCCTCTGCCGCCACCCCAAAGCCACTCTCGATCATATCCTTTTCCTCTCCCGGCGGATCCTCCCCCGCGGGGCCTGGAGCACCTTACCACTTCGGAGGCCTGGGAGACCATACTGCGCTCCGAGGACCCGGCCAAGCAAGCCATCGGCACTGTCCGCGCTGCCAGCGTCATGAGCCTCCGTGACATGAACGTTTGAGTGCAGTGGGGCCGTGTGGGGGCCCAAGGACCTGCGCGTTATAAACTCCCCTGTGTGTAATAAAGTTTCCACCACCACCACCACCACCTTGATCTCGCTTATTTCTTTTCTAAAGTCTCTGTCAAATCTCTCCTTGAACTCGTTCAGTTCACACCGAATCTCCTGTTTTAATTGTTCCATAAGTGCGGCAATTTCCTTAGGCATCGCTCAGTACAGGAAGCAATACAACACAGGAAGCACTGGCAGCAGCAGCAACAGCTCGAACTTAGTAATGAAAATATAAAAGGCTGAGACTCAGCACCAACCTGCGTAGAAGCTTCGCAGAAAAAACTGAGCAGTTGTTCTTTGCTGTCGCCGCTGCTGCCAAGTGACTGTCGGCTCGTTTTTTTTGTGGTTTTATATCATTGCTGTTAGTGGCTCAGCCAATCCCGTCGATGATCGCTTGATGTCGTAGGCCCGCAGCGCCGCTTGTTTAGGGGGCGGTTGGCGTAACACTGGCGACGTTATCAAGCGTAGCACAGCTTCGGTTTCCCAGGTTGACCTGAAGAAGCTGAACACGCCTGGGTAGAAGATTCACAAAAAGAAAAACTGTGAGCAGTTGATCTTTGCTGCCGCCGCTGCTGCCAAGCGTGCTGCCGTTCGAGGAAGCCCAATAATTCTATGTTTGTTCAACGTGCGACATTGATACCTTTGCTGCCCTCCGTGAGAGTGCCAGGCCAAAGGCGCCTAAGAACACATCTCGTGCTATTTTACTTTTACGGCAAGAATAAGAATCAACCAGGTATTCGATAGTTCATTCTCACAGAGTCTGCCATAACAGAGCCCGCTTCTTACAGCGGGCCCAATTAAGGAGAGATTTATAGGTGACATTTATTGCCTTTAAAATAAGGCATACAGAATGGTTCGACCTCAACACAAGTGTTTGTATAGCGTCACCACCCCCAACATGAGGCACTTATCACTCAGAATAATCCATTTCTGCAACCAGTTGTTTTTTGTACCTTTTCAAGCTTTCCCAGTTATTCTTTCCAGTCTGGCAAATAGAATCTTCTATATGCTTAGTGATAGACATGGGCGTGTCTTATAGGAGCAGCATGGAAACACGGCGTGTTCATATTCTCCAATTCGGCGATAAATACTCTCGCAGTGCAGACACTCTTTGCTACTCTTGTACAGTGCTGTGTGTTTGTGACACAACATGTATGTTTTCCTACACTTTACTTCACAAATATACAAGCACGTGTTGACCTGTGTCGCCTAAGCAACCGAGTATAGGCAGCGCAGTGCAAAGAATTAAAGCCACTAGCTGGCTATTTCCTTCCCTCTCCGGCATCCTTGACGTTAAGATAAAGATATTGATGCTGACAAAAGTTGCAACTAACTTACTGCTAATACGGACACTGCAGCTGCCCTTGCTGAGTCGTAAACGGCTTGTTATTATTGAAATGTCAAAGAGAATCCCCTAAGATGCAGTAAATTTGTTATAAGGGCGCAAATTGCTCATTGGCCAGTTAATGCAGGTGACGGATAAAGGCTTAAAATTACTGATTGGTGATCGAAAGTATACCCGACATATGGGATACGGGAAGCAATATTATAGTTATAGCATGCAGAATCCTTAAACAAATGTCAAATAGTTTCGACAATTGAATTTTGTGATTTTTTTAGCGGTGAAATGTCATTGGTACCGTTGTTGATAATTCTTGAGAACTCTCCTCCTCCCTCTCCCCCTTTTTTTCTAGTTCTGCAGGCCTCGAACACATAGGCGTGAGAGCATTTTTGATATCTTCATAACAACATGAAACCACCTTCCGCTGCTCTAAAGAGTGGTACTAACGCGAGAAAATATATGCCTTCATATTAATCAACAACTGTTCTTTTACATTTTTTTAAGCTCAGCCAATTGCGAACTGTAATAATTGACCTCTAACATATTATATGCGTCGAACAGTTACAGGAACAAAAATATTGAGCCCCAAACTCTAAGCGTTCGAAAAAACTCCGAACGTTCGAGAATACATTGCCAGATCGAGCTATTCCTAACAATAAATACAACACTGAAAAAAAGACGATGTGTCATTGTTCATTCTTAAGTGAATTTTTCAACTTGCACACGTGCTATTCATTGCGACCAAGGGAGAGAGCGCGAAAAAAATGAATTCAAACTGATAAAAAGAAATATTTCGCATTCTTGCCAGAAAGATATGCTCCAGCGTTCCTTTAAAGAAACTGCGCTGTTCGGAACACAGCAGAAGCACAAAGCTGTGCCGAGCATTTCGCACACTGCTTGAATTCTTGAAAGTGTGTGAATATATGGAGACCTTAAGTACGTTTCACTTCACACTTCTGGCTTTTGTGGCGATCCATTTCTCGTGCCTGGCCATTTTGGGTGTGAAAGTAACAAATGGTAGGTGAGAAAAGTGGTTATGACCAAGTGCTGCTCTCGCATGTATTATATGTTACATATGAGATTGTTCTGTCGTAGCACCTAAGTACGTTGATAACTTCTTTCAAATTTATTGGTAGCGACATACATTCAATACACGTCTTCACATGAATAGCGCGAGTATTTGCTTCGCATTTGCATGTTTCGCTGTCCTCAGTTTAATGTTGTTCTACCTCCTTTGTACATAAATGCACGCCAATCGAGAATAATGTGGTCCAATCAGAGCCCTTTATTTTTTAGGCCACTGCACATTCATTTCATTTATATTACGGCAACTCTAAGCAATTAGAAGAAGTGCGCATACAGCATGAATTATAGACCGCCGAATGGCTGCATTGACAACAAAAGACGGACATTCAGCACGAAGTACAAGTACAAGTTTTTCCGTGCCAAATCAAAGGAAATGTGTGAGGGACGCCTAGCAGAGAGCCGCAGGGTTTGTGTGATTACACGACGTATTTAGCGTGCACTGATTTCAAGAGAAATACACTTTAGGTTTTCGCCTGCATGAAATTGTTGCTTCCGAGGATACGACGAAGCTCTTGATATTATGCCCAGAAACAGAGAGCAATTCTATTGAACTAGCGCGGAAAGAATAAACTGCATGCTTTAGGTAAAGCCTGTTTAGAAAGAATGTAGCCTGGGTGCACATTCAGATGGGGTTCGAAGTAGTGAGTCTAGTCAGTCTCTCGGCAGTATTTATACGCCGGCACTGATAAAGCTGTTATCCTTGCTTTTTCAGCTCCACTTCTTTTTCGTACTCATTTCTTGCTTTGTAAGTTTCGCATTACAGTCTGGACTGCAACCCTGGAGCGGGCTCAAAACCAGTGATCAGCACCGAGGCGAGCCATTCTGAACTGAACCTAGTTTTTGTGATTTGAAAATTACGGGCGCCTTAAATCACTCCAAAAGCATACAAATATTCAATGTCAGTCATTAAAATAAATTTCAATGTGGTTTTAGCAATACCGCCAATCTATTTAAAAATTTTATTGCAGAAGGTGCATTTTCTCCAAGCTCAATAATAAATATGACTACAGAGCGTTTTTTTTCGATACTGTTTATTGAGATATTAAACCCAATATTGAAGCTGAGCTGTAGGAATAATATAGTTGGCCTTACATATTCTAGCTGGCGAATATTATAAAAGGCCTATTTATTTTTACTTCGAGGTACTGATATTCGAAAGGAAGGAAGAGCACGAGGTGTCTAGGAAGCCGCTGGGAATGGTCGAATTCTACCCCAGTTCCTGCATCACCAACGTAGTTTTCCTCCACAATAGCTGAGAGCGCTGCCATTGAAACGGTCATATCGTACGGGTGCAATGGCAGAAAACCGCGCACAGCGCTTACCGCGAAACCTGCCAAACTGCAGGTTGATCCGCCTCGCAATGAATGGCTGGATGAGCCATTTTCGGAGCGTCAGTACCGTCCTTTCTTGACTCCTACCAAAGTTTCAATCCGGCGGCGCGGCGGAGCTCCTCCAGAAGCAGGGACCTAGGCCGCTTTCATTTCGAGAGAGGTTTGCGCTGCGGCGCTTGCCAGTGTGCACCCCGCAGCCCGTATGGACGTCCCTTTCGCGGCGCGCATTGTTCTTCCAGCGGTCAGTGACTGTTTTCGCAATCATCTTGGAACATAATGTTTGATGATATGCTCTTTTTTTCTGAGAGGTCTTTTTTCTTCAGATCACTGAATGCAGTTTACGTTCGTTTTCGCCGCTTATTTAGAGGTGGATAGAACTTGAGTAAACCTTCTCAATTTTCTCATTTCAGAGAAGTGCACTTACCACGGAAGGAAAATACCACTTTATCAGTCGATGCAGCTGCGAAACCCTTGCGTCAATGTGACTTGCTGGTATGGAGATGTAGAAGTTGTGTAGTAAGTGCCTTTGCTAGATTTGTTAGAAGTAAGGAAAAGCGTGAATGCTTTGTGTTTGGCGTACTGGAACTTAATAAATGCATACAATTATATCTTCCTCAAATTGTGCTTGTAACTGAGCTGCAAAGATCTGTAGAAGTTTTAATGCAAAAGGGTTTTGTCTAAGGGTTGTCTTCTGTGTTGTGAAACTACATGCCTGTAACGCAGAAAAATTGAACACCCCTTCACTTGCGAACCACCTCCTTCGTTGTTATCTCTTTTGGATAAAAAAAATTCGTTCTTGCCAACGAATTCTGTGGGAGACTACTCCTGGAGAAAAATGTTGGAGAGTTAAAGGAAATGAAAGCCTTCAAATATCATTTCTTTCAATTAAGCCCCCGCCTTGCCCTGCCCAGCGCGTCTGAGCTTTAGTCAACGAGCTCTATTGCGCTTTTCTTCTCGCTATCACATCCGCAAATGATTACGTGGATTGCATCCATGTGCTGCTCCAGGTGCTCACTCAACCATTTTTTTTGGTAGAACCTAAAGTGGTTATTGCCAATTTTAGTTAAGAATAGGCTCAACTCGATTGAAAGACATGCACGAAAATTTCAAAGAGCTTTTCTGTTTATCATGAACTACACCTGCTTATTCCACAGAAAAGAAGCCGCAAACTCTTTGCTGGCATCGCTAAGTGCGAGCCGGAACCGAAACACCACGTTTTACACTGCCTACTGAAATTGACGGGGCGAGAGCTCGTATTTAGATAAGATTACCACTAGTGATACGTGAGGCTTCCGCATTCTTCGGCAGCAGCTGCGTCGCGTACTCAGCGCGTGGCATGGAAGCGACTGACGGCTTACTGATGCCTGGCAAGATACGGTCCATTGGATTCAGCACCTAACTCCACATATTGATGATGAAGTGTGCCCAGTCGAGCGTTTTATAGTTGAACTCAAAGCAAACGCGATCTCTGGCAGATAGCTATCCCAGTATTTGAACCAATCAAAGAACGGGAGAAGCACGTGCTTGTTTTTCCGGTTGACTCGCTCGCACTTACCAGCTGTCATGAGGTTTTTCCGTCCGACCTTCCGCGCTCTGCACAAGGGCTTCAAGAGCTGCGCCCATTTTGCTAGGCTGTCGTTCGGTGCGCTGACGTTCCTTAGACACGTGAGCGCTATCTGACCCCTCAGATCACAAAGGCCACTAATATGACATTGCAGTCACATTTCCGCAAAGAAACTGTGGATGTCGCCTAAAAGGCGACCACGGCCACATTTACTGACTACTTTCGAAGAAAAGAGATCGGCGTAGGAGCGGCGGCAGCGTCTGGAAGAGAGCAAGGTCACACGGCGTTCTCCCTAGATCGTGCTGGGGACATTTCGTAATACCCGCCGCGGTGGCTGAGTGGTTAAGGCTCACGTCTATTGCTCTTGAAATGTTGAAAGTTTCTCTTGAAAGGCTCAGCAGTATTGTCTACAGATTAAGGAAATGCCTGTGATAATCGTGGGCTGCCCGCAATCTATTTGACAGTATTCCAAAATATTTAGGAATTTCTGTCAGTCCTCTCTATTCAATCCTTGTCATTCATTTTTTTCTCCGTGCTCATTATCGCTACAGGCATAATCTACGCCGCATTAAACTGATGCAAGTAAAACTTGTAAGATTTTTTTTTGTCATGTTTTGTGCTAGTAATCCTTGCTTATTGCATGGAAAGGCTTTTTACTCCTTTGCGAATTCGAGGGAATGGACTAACCGACGGTTGACACAGCGTGTGTTGCCTATCGGTTTTGGGCCAATCTATATCAAATGTCCAGACAATGCCCTCGACCGCCTTCTGTTTTATTCAACTAAAGGTAGATGGGATGGCTGTGGTGTTATATCTACAATCAAACTGAGTGAGGCTGCCCGGCAGTAAATCGACAAAGAGGTATGATTGAAAGTTCAAATCTGGTAGACTAACCTTTGAAATTCATTCACGAGTTTCGAGCTCTTTCGAGTGAATCAAGTAAAATGAGTTTCAAGTCCAGCCATAATTCCTAGCCACCCCTTTTTAATCCTGGCCAACGTGCAATGGTGGCTTAAGAATGACCATTTAGGTGTTTTATTTCAACACGCCTGAATTATAAGCGAAATGTCATCGTTAGATTACAAAACGCAATTTACGATTAGCTACATCCTATCTCAGCAAAAGAAGCATATTTATTCTTGACGGTAAGCTATAGCCTCCGAAGATCACTCTGAGAGAGGCCAATGTATCTTGATCGTTAAAGGAAAACATATTATCGATGGCTGGAGTCATAAATGGAGGACAAATGCATGGGTGAATTGTTTTAGAATTGAGGCAATTTATCGCCGCCATTTTATTCACGCAGAAAAATTTTAGTTATAATTAATATTCGCTAATGTAACTTTCAATGCAAACTCGTACAATATGCTGAGGCGCCAAAGTGATGGCAACAAAATATTGCAAGCCCCACGACACGGTTAAACAGACAACGCTCGGAGCTCAGAATTCTCTTTACTCAGCTAGGATATCCTGTGTAATGCAGAAACGAAAAAACAAACAGCCGCTTCTACAAACGAGAGGACTTCTCTTATACAAAGCCTAGCTTGTTTTAGAGAAAGTTGGCTTGTTTTCACCTTTCAGTTCCGGCAACCTGTTTGTTTGAGCCTTTACAAAACACTATAGAGGCAGACAATGACTTTCTATGCATTTTCTATCATTTAAATAATCACGATGCACAAACAAGCCTGAAACCTTTGCCTACTTGAAACATAATTTTGCCTTTTTTTTTTTGCCGAGGCGGAAGGTGACTCGTTTGGGAAGGGGGGAACCTCGCAAATATAAATGCATGCAAGTGTCATAAACACACTGACGCCAAGCGTTGCATTGTTGAGGGGAAGCTATCTCGAGCTTAGTCATGAAGAAATGTCGTTGTCTGCCACGCAATAAAAAAATCCAGCTATACTTCATCCTGTCTTCTGAATCACAGTCTACTGAAGCTGGAACTTTTGAACAAGACTCGCTATTTATTGTGGCGTGGATTGGTTTGGTTTGTTTTGGTTTATGGATGTTTAACGTCCCAAAGCGACTCAGGCTATGAGAGACGCTGTAGTGAAGGTCCTCAGGAATTTCGACCACCTGGGGTTCTTTAACGTGCACTGACATCGCACAGCACACAGGCCTATAGAATTTCGCCTCCATCGAAATTCGACCGCAGCGGCCGGGATCAAACCCGTCTCTTTCGGGCCAGCAGCCTAGCGCCATAACCACTCAGCCACTGCGGCGGCTGTGGCGTAGATTGGAAAGAACTGCTTACAGCTATATTCCTTTGTTAACCTCCGACCTTTCAGTGTTTTTTGAAGGCGCAGCACTGGGCAAGATAGAAAAGCTTTTGGCGAAAAAAACAAATGATCAGGGATCTACTGAGCGAACAGTGACGCTTAACTTTGGAAAAAAATCACTCCTGGACGTATTGTGCACTTTATTGGTTTGTCACACGTGGTCCACTAACAGGCATACAAGTCGGAATGTTAATCCAAACATGTGAAGGACCCTTGTGATGAATTCATACGGCTGGCGCTCTACAGGTTGAAGAACATGGGCCAATGGTAAGCGGCTAATATTTCATACAGCGACACGCGCACATATTGTCTTTGCTTCTTGGGAACCAGAACACATAGGCCGCTTTTCTAAGCCTTTCTTTTATTCGTGCAATATGTTGTGTCTGCTAGACATTATATACGATCGTATACTTCAAAGCTTTTCGACTGGCTTTTTCATTACAAACGCTCAGTGCAGGCATGAGTGAAAAGTTTGCGCGAACGCCGCAGTTATTTTTTCATTCATGTGTGTTGTCATACATACGATGAGGTAAAAACTGCAATATCTTCTGCGATTTTAGTTATTTCCAAAACACGGAGGTTGTATGAGTTGTGTGACTTGGCTTACCAACGCAAGTTAAATATTTCATATGCCCAGCTTTCATAGCCATTACCGACTAGTGTCATCAAAGGGCCGCCAGTAGCGAACACCACAGAACTTAATAATAGTATATTTATTAGCAATTCAGATGACCAAAAAGTGCGGGCAGTGGGTGTACAAAGATAAGTGATCCTCATGGCCTACTCTTCCTACGCGGTGCGGAATCGGACTTGTAAAACGTTTTCTAGGCTAGTATCGATTACTCCTTACGGCCACAAGAACTTAATTGGCTGTGCCAAAGATAAAAATAACTGCATCATTTATGTCGTTGAGTGGCATCCATCTCGTAGTGGCAGCCGAGAAAACAAGAAACATATGCCCTGATTTCTTGGGCTTTGTATGTATTTCACAAATTTGCTGTATAGCATTTTCCTCATGTATGCAACAGATAATGAAAATATCCTGCAAGAAATGTTAACACTTTTGTACTTCCTTTCTTGACTGTATCTATTCTCAAAAGTTAAACGTTAACCTAGCTTCATCACAAAACTCAATTATAATAGCAGTGGGGTTGTAACGTTCTATGTCGTCTTTCTACAGCTGCCAGTCGAAATTCCAGGAGAACGACCCGCTCTGTTCTATATCAATTCAAGGCGGGAATGGAACGTACCCATCGTGCTGTCCAGTATACGTCTGCAAGACTGTTGGCTGAGGTCGTCCAAGGAAGTATTTGCTACTGCCACTGAGCCAATACACAGACAGAAAAGTGCCTGTGGCAGAAGTAACCAGCTTGAACTACGTTACAAAATAAAATAAAATCGATAAAGCCTTCAATTACTTCCTGCTTACTTCTGAATATCGGAGCTGAACCTATGGTTCTAAAGTCAGCGTTAAAAGAGTGCTCTATAGCCGTTTATCATATTAACATGCTACTAGCGCTTCATACAAGGGCCCAGAAAAGATAGAAGATTGCAAAGAAAATATTAAGTCCATTTTTACTTCTAAGAAAGTCACACATGCGCACACACACAGACATATGCACACAAAAACTCTTAGTAATCTGTCACGTATGAAAATACGTAGTGAATATTTCTTTCTTACTTTCCAACTTCTGTATTTTGTGCTGTTATTTCCGCAGATCATTCGCATGTCCCACCGCACAGCATACATATGATTTCGTAGAAGTAAAAATTCAGTAAACGATTAACGCATACCCTTGCCTTTTCTTGGTCCTGGAATGAAGCACATCTTTTTTTTTTCAATAGAAAGGAATAGCAGTCGTTGCAAATTGGGACAATCACTTCAAGAAGTGTTGAACATCTCGCCGTGGGTTCCTATTTATTAATTTATTTCATATTACTTCGGATTCACTTCATTCCAAGGAGGAATGAAGATAAAGAAAAGCAAAAAAAATAGATCAATAGAGAAAATGCACACGCAATCAAACAATGTTATGTAAAAAATCTCGGGTGGAAGAACTGGCTGTGCATTTGTCTTCTATGAGACTGGCTTTCCCTTTGGGTGTGAGCTGTATTTCGCTTTCGCTTTTTTTTACAGCTCTTGTAAGGGGAGGAGTCTCTAGGGAGGAAGCGTGCGGATTGCGGATTGGGGATGGGTCACGGGAGTGTGGATGGGAGGAGGGGGCAAGAGGGGGCGGCTGCACCCCCCTAAAAATTTGGAAAATAATTTTTTTTCGCTCGAGCTAAACAGTTCCGGTTCGTCATATACGTAGAAGCGCCATTCAGGATTTCGAGCAAACTTTGCACTCTGCACACTATGACGTAATCTTGCTGGTGATGGCACGGCAGTGAAAGAATGACAGGCTGAAGATAGCGAACAATTCTCAGACGAACGCTTGAGGTTTTCTATCTTGAACTTAATTCGAGGTCTACGCAGTATTATCGCAATAACTTCCGCTTTCTCATAAATTACCGGCTACATTTAGGAAAAAATCTAGGCCTCCACATTTAGTAAGAAAAATGTGACACCTTCCCGTGGTGTCACATTTGCTTGTAGACATCCCTCGCCGAAATGACGAAATTTCGACTACCACGCCACCCAAACCAAGCCTATATAAATCCGCCCCTCAAAAAGCTTGTACGCTTGTAATGCACTGTAAGCCGAAGCCAGTAGTGTAATTATGCGATCCATTTCAACGAAGTAAGATAGGACCACATAATTATTTTGATCCCAGATAAATGCAACCGCAACTAAATATTGTGTATGGCTACCTATCAAAATAGGAGAGTCAATTAAATAAAAATTTTAGTAATGGGAGAGTGTAATTCGTAAGAGCCTATGCTTTGCTTCATTTTCTGGTTAAGAAAACGATTGTCAAGCGCTTCGGGCGAAATTATACAGTGTAAACACCCAGAGAGCCACTATGCCATGAAAATGGATGCAGTGCGTCTGCGGTATGATTTTCCGGAGAAAAGGGAAGGAGGCAATGTTTTTTCCAATATATAAAAAGTGTCCGAGAGAAACACCAAAAATGGAGGCCCCCACGCGCTTTTTCTGTACTGTAATGAAAACAGGTATAAAGAAACGCCGCAGCTAGGCTTCGGAGAGAACGAGTAAAAACATATGAAACGGCAAAAGAGGGTAAATGACGGCCATAAAACAGCCGACACTCATCGAAAATGGGCGCTGGCAAACGCCAGAAAGCTCTTAATGACCAGCGAGTCAGCGACATAACAGGGAGCCGAGGGGACCGACAACGAGCAGATCATGCTTTCGAAGCGGCCGCCACACTACAGCCTCAAACCCAGCGCCCGCGCAATAACACAAAGCAAGGTAAAACCAAATACACGGTACAGTATGTTCGTACACCGTGACCAAATACAAGGTCGCTCTTTCCTGAAAAGGCATCCGAGCCCTCTCCTGTCGGGAGCCTTCTCTTTCGCCGCACCCCCTCCACCCTACCCCCCCCCCCCCCCCCGCCACCCACCGCCCCGCAAATCACCGCTGTCATCCTCTCATTGAGTGCTACAGCGACATGCCTCCTGACTCGAACCATGAGCGATGGCCCCTCCCCACATCCCCTTTCCCAATCCCCGCTCCAAGCTGTGCCCCCGCGATATGGGTGGCAGAAATCGAGCACATTCCCCCCACGTAGCCACAAGAAAGAATTTCGAAAGTGTAGGGGAGAGCGCCGCACGCCATGGGCGGCGGTGCGCTCAGCCAAAAGGGTAAAAGCAGCCCCGCTTCCACGCTTTGGGTCACACCTGCGAAGCGCCGCGTCGGGCACGCGCCGTTCCGCCATTTTCAAACGACGCCATCGTTAGCTCCGCTGAAGGGCGACCTGTTGCAGACATACAGTGGCACCGGCGGCATGAGTTTCGAGCCGTCTTGAGATTGGTGTCTGCTTCTTTTATCTCTAGAGAGATAGTGACTCGGAGGCAGACAGTGCACAGAGCATCTTGTTTTCGCCTTCGTCGCTCGCGATAATCAGTATACCTTCTTACGCCGGCCACCGAACTGGCAGCCATTGTGAATGTGCATTTAGCTGAGTGCCCCTCCGGCGTGAGTGGCCTCGCCACAGCGGCCGCAGCGAGTAAATGATTCCGACTACCTTCCTACAAGAGCAGCCGACACAGCCATGTGTTTCCCAGCACGTGCATCTTTGTACAATGAGAAACCCTTTGGGTCCACCCTTGGCAGGCTCGTCTCCGGCAGAGTGGTGCCGCTCTGTCTTCTGCAGGGTAGACGTCATAAACTAATAAAAATGAATGTAGCCTAACCAAGCATCGGCCTTACAAATACATTAGAAACATTTAAAATATTTTTCGACCAAACAAAAAGCAACATTTCTATGTTTTGGTGCTAACTGTAAAATTCACAAATGGTCGTAGACAATGTCAGGGCACAAGAAAAATGATAGGAGAAAACAAGGAGACGAAGAACAAACATATTCCAAGCTAGATGAGGCAATTGCTACCGCGAACTAAAAAATCGAAAGCTACTGTCCGCCACATCTTTGCATCACATCCACTGATATTCATCCCATGTAGGACCGAAACGTTATAACAAAGTTACTTTTTTTGCTTTAGTCGGGAGTTAATTGTAAGTTCTTGATGTACCTTTTCTAATATTTTGCATTGTTATATATTGAACGTTTTTATAGCACTCTATAAAAATAAATAAAAATAAATGCAACATTCTCTAACATGTTAAAGCAACCTCCCGCGAGCATGCGGGTCCACCAGTTGTGACGGTACACAAGTTGACACTTTTCAAAGAACTACGGGAGTGGCACTTGAGATCCACACACAGCACAGCATGCAAATCATACATTCGCCTCCGAACAGGTACTATCGTGTCGAGCCGTACACCCGTTACCAACGGGTGGCTGGAGAGTAATAGTGATGAATGAGTAATAAAAAAACCTTCCTAACAAAATATTGGAGCTGTGCATAGCATGCATGGCAGGCACAACATAGGAGATTTAGTTGCAATGTACAGCTTGTCGAATATTATATTTACTGTAGGAGCAATGATAAAAGGTCTCGGACAAACATATTGCACTTTTGTTTATATTTGTGATTTCAACATTGTAATAAATTTTTGAGAAATATATTAAAACAATGTTCATGAAACATTAAACTAATGTTTTGGCACGACATATAACATTGTATGGTAATTTTTAACAATATATCAACATTAAAAACTCGCCATATTTAACTTACAGGGCCCAGAACGGCATTGAGTAACGGATTAAGTACGTTAGGAACAATTTGTTAATTTCAACGCGCAGTCCAAGGCAAAAAGTAACAATAATTTTAATTATAAAAGACAAATCGTAACGACAAGACATACATTGCCGCGAGCAACAAAAAAGTACATAAAAGGTACCAAGAATGCATCGCGCATGCACAATGTAAATATCAATATCAATATAATCAATATATCAATAAATATCAATATCAATATATGCACAATATAAATAAATATCAATACACATATAAAGAAAATGCAGCAGCCATAATAAAAATGCGAATTATTGAAACAGCACAAGAAACCTAAACATAGTACATTAGCAACGAGGAGAAAAAGAACTTATGGGACACAACAACCATTAACAAGACACCATGTTGTTAAAGAACCTGTTTGTGCAGCTGGTCTTGGAATGGTTGGTGGTAGCAGATAGATGCGATACTGTCAGGAAGGTCATTCTAAGGAACAATGGCACGTGGAAGTGCAGATGAATTGAAGGCTTGGGTTCTTCCGTATATGCGTTTAGTGCAATACTGATAATGTACGCGGCGTGACATGCGTGAAGGCTCTTCAAGGGGCAGGGGAGATGGCCTGGTGCTGTGTCGATATTTATTAAGTAAGCATAAAAGAGCGATGGAGCGACGAATATCTAATGGTTCGAGGGAGATGCATAGTGATGCGGAAATGGGGAATGTAATTTTGTGTGATGAAACGAGCGGCTCTATTTTGTACGGCTTCAAGTATGTTGATAAGGTAGTTTTGATAAGAGGACCACGTAGGTGAAGCAAATTCTAGTTGCGGACGCACAGTTGTTACATAAGCCACTTTTCGCACGTTCTTGGGCGTTTCGCAAGTTGCGGCGCAGGTATTCAAGTGGTCTTGAAGCTTAGGCGCATATGAATTGAATGTGCTTGCCCCATGAAAGATTATCCGCGAGGTATATGCCTATACACTTATAAGATGGCGCCCGAGACACTGCAGTACCATCAATCGAGTATGAGGAATTAGAATTCGAGCGCTTGCGGGTGAAGGAGATAATCTTGCATTTAGTGGAGTTAAGCATCATTTGCAGTTTATTCCACCAATTTGAAATGAGGTTCAGGTCAGTTTGGAGAGCGAGGTGAACATCTATAGAATTAATGGGGCGGTAAATAATGCAGTCGACAGCAAAGAGTCGTATGGAAGAAGATATGTCTACAGTGGGAAAGTCGTTAATGTATATCTGAAACAATGGGCCAAGAACACTGCCTTGAGGTACGCCAGATGCTACATCACACAGTACTTACTGTTGGGCTAGTTGGTTCTTCATAAAGTTGAATGGCGCAAGGGAACGAACACAGGAAGACACAGAAACAGAAAAAGCGCCTACTACCAACTGAGTTTATTTCGGAAAACACCACCTTCATACGCCAGTACATTATCAACAACAGTGCGTTATCATAGCCAGGACAAACTAACAAGAAAAAATGTATGTACAGAAAAAGATTACATTTATGCATAAAAGCCAGAGAATTGCTACTCACAAAACAAGGCATGAAAAATTTACGATGATAGCAAGATTAAATGACTAGATCTACACATGATCATCTAAAAAATCCAGTTCCTGCCCGCTGAGTTTGACCGACGAAGTGCTTATGCACGTGGGCCCACTCTGTAGTACGTTAAATGCTTCAATAACTCCCCTTTCAACTCGCTCACTGCCTCTGCCGATAAACTTTGCCTCTTCCAGCACCGGTTCGCAATCTTTGCAATCTCTGCAGTGATCAGGAAGGTTTCCCCTTTCATTGATCTTTATTGTACGTTTATGCTCAATCGCTCTCCCATTGAAACAACGGCCGGTCTGCCCGATGTAGACCCGCGCACACTTGAGCGATATCTCATAGATGACTTTTGACGTGCAATCCGTATAACCCTGCCTATGCTTGATAGCGCACCTCGCGGGTCGTTTGTCCATCATGGAGCATATTTTGCCAAGCTTACATGGTGCTGAAAACACCACATTCACACCATAACGACCCCCTATCTTCTTGATGTTGTGCGCTATTTTGTGCAAATACGGAATCACCGCCACAGGTCTCTTATCTTGCTGCTTGCTCGCTCAAAGAGAGCTTAGTCTTCTGCAGCAAGGCTTCACAAACAGCGGTTATGACAAGGCAGGGATAACCAGCGTTGTTTAATCTCTGAAGTTGCTTGTCAAAGCCAGCCTGCACACAGTGATCACATGATTTAGAGAGAGCGGCGTGTAAGCACGTCATGGCAATACTTCGTTTCACCAGTTTCGAATGGGCACTGCTGAACGGCATGAGGCTTTTCTTGGAGCGGGGGTTATACACCCAACACACATGATTTACGCCAGTAAAATCAAACTGAACGTCCAGAAACGGGATCTTGCCCCCTTGCTGCAGTTCCCAAGTGAAGGTGGGGCCTTGGGAATTGTCTCTAAAAATGTTAAGAACATCAGCAACAGCTTCGTCAAAGTTAAAAGAGGTAGGCGGGTCATAAAGAATAAAATAATCGTCAACAAAGCGGAACACCCGTCTGACAGGTGTCCGGTTTAACTGCGCAAAAATGCGCTGGTCTAAAAAAGCTGAAAAGATGTCAGTTAAAGGGTGGCTATAGATGAGCCAATGCAAATTCCAGTTCTTTCGTTAAAATTTAAGCAGCGCTAACTTTTAGGACGAATACACAGAAGACATGACAGGACGGGACGAAAGAATATGCATAACCAACTAGCCCCGCAACGTGTTTTACTAAATTCCAGTTCTTTGCAGATAAAACTTCTGGTTAAAATCAATGACAGTTGATTGCAGATAAAATTCAAGCAAAGATATAAAATGGTCACTGGTAATTCCAATAGCATTCTGGAACCTTAGTTCATCAAAATCATTTATGCTCGCACGAACGGCTGTAAAGAGGCCATCGTGGGGAACAGAGTAGTACAAGTTTTCTACATCTATAAAGAACGCACATGATGTTTTGTCTAATCCAGACCTAATTTCAGTTAAAAATGAATCAGAGTTCTTAATAAGAAGAGTGTCGTCCACAGAAAGGTGTTTCAAGGAATGTTGCAGAAATTTAGACACATGGGACTGCCATGTCCTTTTTTCCGATACAATAACCCGTAAGGGAAACTCAGGGTTGTGGGTTTTTCAAGTGAAAAAAACGTTTAAAACTCCTTTTTTGGCCGGGTTTACCGGCTTCCGCACAGATTCTAAATTCAGATCCTCTAGTAATTTTAAAGCAACCTGCTTCTGCTTGTTGGGACGAAATTTGATTGGTTTAAAATTCTTTTCAATTCCTTGCTCCGATTTTGTTCGCATAAGGCCGTTGGGAATAACAACAAAACCTCCTTCTTTGTCAGCCTCCATGAGAGAAAGATCGGCTTCTCTTAAAGTTTTTACAACGCGCTTCAACGGCGGATTACTACAAGGTCTTTCACTCACACAGTGGATAACGGTGTCCACTCTGTCTCCTAATGCTCTCTCCCGGTGCTGTACACTGGCTCGTGCGGCGACATTCCGTACTATCCCAAGGAGTTGAGGTCTGGAGGCTGCTGGCTGAAAGCTGTACTTTGGGCCTAGCTGCAAAGTGTCCAGTACATTGGAGGGAAGTTCAACATTACCCACCTTGGTGACCTGACACGGAGAAGAACTTTCCCAAGCAGCACAAGTAATTGGCCCAACATTGGAACTGTATTGGCAAAGCTGGCCCTACAAAGGACCAGGATGGGACCATCCTGTTGCAATATTGGGCCGATGACCTGTGCTGCTTGGGTTCTGTCTCTGTGTCTTCCTGTGTTCGTTCCCTTGCGCCATTCAACTTTAAGAATTCCCTGTTATAAAGAAATGCAGATATCCAAGCAACTATATAATCTTGAAACTGGAGACTGTAGCCTATGTATTAAGATAAAGTGTTCTACACTGTCGTAACCTTTGGTGACGACTAACGTAACCAAAGCGGCGACATGGCGTTGACGACGAGCAAGGAGAATTCTACTCTCAACATCAGCATGTGCATTCCATATCGAACACCGTGGCCGGAATCCAAGTTGATAAGGGCTGAGTATATTTTTGCTGTCCACGAAGGGCTGACACCTGAATTAGAAACACCCTTTCTATTAATTTTACTACGTTTGATGTTAAAGATTGGCCTAATATTATCCAATTCATAGCCTCCACGATTTTTCAGTAAAGAAATAACCTTGGTCAGCTTACACTCAGGAGGTATTCAAGCGTATTTGATAGAGTAGTTTATGAGGTGCAATAAGGAGTTCAGAGACTCTTCATAGAGAAGAGCATCTTTTTAGTGACCCACCAGGGCCAGTAGGAGCCGCTGGTAATCTCTGTACAACTTGGGAAAGCTGCGATAGATTAACTTGTGAGGTATTATTATTTTGCACCACTGACGCAAACAACATTGGTCGCAAAGGCAGTAGAGATGAAAACCGCTTTTGCAGGCCCGTGGCAATTAATTAAACCGCCTGGATAGCTTCTTTTGGTGACATAACTAATGAGTGTAAATTAATAGAGGACTTGAGCAGTTTTATAGATCGTAGAAAGCCGAATAGTGCACGTCGGTTGCCCGACTTCGAAAGATAATCGAAATGTCCTGAGTCATATTTTTCCTTCACACGAGAATTGTGCGTTTAATGGTGGCTGCAATAAATTTATAATCACTCCAGTTATTTGGGCATTGGTTATGAAGAAGCTTTTTCCATGCTGCCTTCCTCCGCCTGTAAACTCTTGTACAGTCCGAATTTCACCAGGTAGTAGAATTCCCTTTTGTTATCCGCACCAGAAACTCCGACTTTTTACGGCATTCTTCTGTAGTCCGATATATGCTTGTTGACTGGCGGGCCTCGGTGATGTTAGACAGTGACGCAAGGGCAAAACGCATCGCTGTCTGAAATCTGTAATAATTTACATGTGAACGCAACTGAGAAGACGCAGGAGTTACACGGCATACGATATCATAATGAATAGGTATACGGTCACTTGAGGTGCCGCAATCAACAGTCGACCAATCCGTTACGCACATGTCAGGACTAGTGAACGTGATGTCTAAAACGGACTAAGTCTCTGCGTGAAGGTAAGTGGCCGATCCTGAATTTAAGCACATAAGGTTGTGATAAGAAACCCAGTCCCAAAGGCGCTTGCCGCATAGATTAGTCCTAAAACCCTACAACACATGGTGAGAATTGAAGTCGCCGGCCACAAGAACTGAGTGTTTACAGTTGGAGAGTAACAAGTCCAGAGGTCTGATATCCTGTACTCCAGAGGGGAAATAACAATTTGCTATGGAGAATGGAGTGCACCCAGAAAGTACAAAGTCTATTGCCAAAATCTCACATTCAGGAGATATTTGTTGAACAGATACCTTAGCCCTGTGGGAAAAAATTTGAAGGGACTAAAGTCAGTAAGCCACCTCCTCTTCACTGGCGATCTAGGCGAAATGAACGGTAATTTTTAAAATGAAAATGTTTGTCGGTTGAAAGCCAGGCTTCTTGCAGAATTGTGACATCCGGATGAAGCTGGGTAGAAATGCAGAGTAAATCTGTGGAAGCTGAAATAATAGAGCTACAGTTCCACTGTATAACTCGCAACGACGCTATGGTTGCGAAAGCCTAGTAGCGGCAACTGCCTGCCCCAAAATGATATCCTTGGGCTTGGTGCCAAGCTGTTGCTTCTTTGATTTGGGCTGGGTACGTGGAGAAGACGACGAATGAGACATGGGGGACCCGCTGTGCTTGAGAACCCGCGCATCAGGCTCCATCATCTCGGAATCATAGATGATACCATCATTACTCGAAGTATCCGAGGTAAGTACCACGGAAGGGGCTGTAGTACGTAGAAGAGTGCATATTGCAACCGCGCAAAACGACGAGGGACGAAGAGAAGAATGCACAAGACACAACGCGGAATTTCAACTGAGTAAACGTTCCTTGTAGTAAACGTTTACTACAAGGAAAACCACAATATACAAGATTCGTAAACACACCTGACAGAGAGCAGACATCATCACGTGACACTGGCATGCGGGCGCGGTGGCACAAGTTAGCATGAAGATAGTTGAATTCCTTCTTGGATAAGGATACAGAAGTGGTGCTTATGCAACGGTCATCTTCTTTTCTAATGCTGTAGGCTTCAAAAATTTCCCTGCTAAGCTCGGTCGGTAATTTTTTCAGGACAATTGTGTCTCGGAACCTGGGCGTGCAGTTACGGCAATGGCGACAATGTTTCGCCAGTTCGCCGCCCCCCGCCAATGATTCAACAGCTGCGCGGTGCCCCTGAAGTCTAACATTCAGGCAACGTCCAGTTTGCCCAATGCAACAATTCCCACTTGTGAGGGGTATTCGGTACACCACCCCTGCTTTGCAGGGAACGAACCTGTCTACGTGCTTAGTGCGGCACCCGTTCTTTTTTCCATTTCCCTGCACCATATTGCACATGGCTGAAAGCTTCTTGGGCGCCGTGAAGACCACCGGGACCTCACATTTCATGGCCACTTTTCTGAGGCGATATGAAATCTGGTGGAAGTACGGCATAGCCACGGGTCTCCGGCGGTGCGGTTCTTCACTTAGGCAGTGCTTCGGTGGGCATCAAGCTTCCTTGGAAAGGGCTTCTATCACCGAAGTGACCAGCTCACAAGGAAAACCCGCATCAGAACTGAATGAGCTTGCCTTAATGATCTCTGATAAAGAAGGTAGTTTTGCTGTTATGCCTAGTTCGGTTTATCGTCAAAAAGCGAGAGAAGCTGTTTCAAAAAACTTCTCCCCCTCGAAGTTTAGCTCCGCTAAGATGAAGATACTAGCGATAGGTTTATGTGAAATATGTAATCTGGAGAGACTCTGTTCGACTGTCAAGGGTGCGTCCAGCGGACAGTTAGCATTTTCGTTTCTGCAAAAACCCACAAACAAGATGTTCCTTTTAGAGCCATTGTATCTGAACGTGATACGTGGCAGGGGGCAGTTCGAAGTTTCTTCAGAACCACCTACGCATGCTCAACTTTGAGGATTCGTTCTTGATTAAGAATTCTGAAGAGCTCCTCATAATTCTTAGTGACCAGGAAAGCACAGGTGAATCGTTGTTCCCTTTTTCAATTGTCGTTGTTGACCTTTTTTATTCTATACAACAAGACAAGCTGCTTTGTGCTCTTAAGGATACCATAGATGACTATGGCTCAGTGGCTTTTCAAAACGCACGTGGCATGAGTGTGAATGACTTCGTAGAAATGCTCCGTTTTTCTCTTGCTTCGACCGTAGTTAATTTTGGGGGAAAGAGTTTCATTCAGATGCATGGTGTTTCCATCGGTTCATGTATTGCCCCTTTGTTAAGCGACATCTTTTTATCATACTGTGTCAAGCGAATCGCTGCAAATCTTGACACAGCCCACTCGGCTAAGATTTTCAGATATGTAGACGGTTATGCCATTTTCTTGAAAGGCGTATTTCGAGAAGGGGCCATTACAGTAATGAACCAAATTCTTCAGATCTTCAGTGAGTGTGCCTTTGGGTTGAGCTTAACCTTTGAGTTGCCGTCGCAGGGATGCTTGCAGTTTTTGGACATCTGTATTGTTACGAGTACTAGTGGAACCCAGGTGTGCTGGAGGTACCAGCGTCGCTAAAAGAAAGGTATTTTAAACCACCAGTCAGCTCATTCAAACCTTATAAAAAGGGGAATAGCAAAAAACTGCCTGCGCGCCGCTCTTGACAGGGGTTATGTCCTAAAACCAGTGTGCGATTGTCTGCATAATTTCACCATTGCGTCTGACAGACTCCTTCGTCAATTATAATTCACTTTTCTTCAAGCAGAAAATTAAACCTCGACTTTCTTAAATGAGCCATAAGTCTTGTCCACATGAAATGCATAACAGCGTGCAATTTCAGTTACAACGACTGACTAGTGCGGGTTTCCCTTGTGAGCTGGTCACTTCGGTGATAGAAGCCCTCGCCAAGGAAGCTCGATTCCCACCGAAGCACTGCCTAAGTGAAGAACCGCACCGCCGGAGACCCGTGGCTATGCCGTACTTCCACCAGATTTCACATCGCCTCAAAAAAGTGGCCATGAAATGTGAGGTCCCGGTGGTCTTCACGGCGCCCAAGAAGATTTCAGGCATGTGCATTATGGTGCAGGGAAATGGAAAAAAGAACGGGTGCCGCACTAAGCACGTAGACAGGTTCGTTCCCTGCAAAGCAGGGGTGGTGTACCGAATACCCCTCACAAGTGGGAATTGTTGCATTGGGCAAACTGGACGTTGCCTGAATGTTAGACTTCAGGGGCACCGCGCAGCTGTTGAATCACTGGCGGGGGGCGGCGAACTGGCGAAACATTGTCGCCATTGCCGTAACTGCACGCCCAGGTTCCGAGACACAATTGTCCTGAAAAAATTACCGACCCATCTTAGCAGGGAAATTTTTGAAGCCTACAGCATTAGAAAAGGAGATGACCGTTGCATAAGCACCACTTCTGTATCCTTATCCAAGAAGGAATTGAACTACCTTGATGCTAACTTGTCCCACGCGCGCCCGCATGCCAGTGTCACGTGATGATGTCTGCTGTCTATCAGGTGTGATTACAAATCTTGTATATATGTGGTTTTCCTTGTAGTAAACCTGAGTTGAAATTCCGTGTTGTGTCTTGTGCGTTCTTCTCTTCGTCCGTCGTCGCTTTGCGCGGTTGCAATATGCACTCTTCTGTTAACCACCAACTAGCCCGCCTTTGCCTTTTAAAAAGCTGTAGTACGTTCCTGGGGCTGAGATGCTTCAGGTATTGTAGACCGGGTAAGAATAGAGGGAATTGCTGTCGAGAGAGGGGCCAAACAGGCCTGCATGGCACGTGTAAGCTGAGTCGCAAGAACGTTTGTAAGGCACTCCGATACACTTGCGACCATCCTTTCTACCAGTTTAGGCATTGAAGCCTCCACAGCAGCCGCAATTGCCTAGGATAGCGTCGAGTCTAACATGACTCCTTCAC
Source organism: Amblyomma americanum (assembly GCA_030143305.2). Classification (NCBI taxonomy): domain Eukaryota; kingdom Metazoa; phylum Arthropoda; class Arachnida; order Ixodida; family Ixodidae; genus Amblyomma; species Amblyomma americanum. The sequence continues at coordinate 99,066 of JARKHS020021475.1, forward strand.
AAGCGGTCACACCTGCATAACCGTGGGCACGTTCTTTCAACTCTGTAATTGCGTCCCGACGCGAACAGTGTTTTCTGTCAATTATCTCTAGAATTTGGATTTCTGGCGCTTGGGCGGGACAATTTGAGTAGTTTGCAGAGTGGACCCCACCGCAAAGGAAACACTTCTCGTTCTGCTCAGTGCAGGTGGTCATTGCATGACCATTCCCAGAATTGCAACAGCGCAAGTTGTATTTGCACCCGCTGGCGCTATGGCCATAGCGCCAGCAGTTGTTGCACTGCAGAGGCCTAGATGACAAAATGTCTGCCCGAACAATTAGAGGCCATGCCTTGATTTAGGATGGGCAGGAAGTTCCGACAAAGGTGGCAGTCGCAGATTCGGTAGGTACCCGCATGTTGCTTACATCCCGGTTACAGCGGTGCACAGCAACAACACATGCAGCAGACAAAAGCTCAAGAGTCTCTGCTGGAGACAGGGAAGAATCCACGCCTCGGACGATACCTTTCGTGCAAGCCAGTTATGAAGGGATAAATGAACTTTCCCGAAGCGAGGCAAAGGTTGAGGCCTTCAGTAAACATCTGACACAGTCGACGTCTGGCGATCTACACAGAATCCCGCCGCGTCCAAACTGGCGTACCTCTGAGATTGACTCATAATGAGAAGTGGCTTACTGGAGAGCAGCCCGAACACCTCCAGGGTTGGTCATCTTGATTGCACCGCCATCCTGAGGCACCAGCGCAGCAGGAATACTGCCGACGCCGCTGCGCAAAAAAGCTTCCAAAGGCAGGAGATCAGGGGACAGAGAAGCTGACCAGAGGGAACTCTCCTGGCCGGGTGACTGGGTAGACATGGCCCGGGCTTACTGCCTTACCGCGTGCCTAAAGCCCACAAAACGGGTAGCCACCCGAAGCTTAGCCGATCGTCCCCAGGAGACCAGATCAGCCCGCGTTATCAGGAGAGCGGAGCCTCCCTTCATCTGTCTTCTGAGTCATCTGCCTTCTGGAGAGGATATATAGTTGTCAGTCAGCACTGTGTTTGTCCTTCTTTTCTTCCTTCTCCTTTTCTTTGGATGTATGCCGTTGCGCTGTGTAACTATGAGCTTCAATCAAGAATACAAACTAGCCCAAGAACTAACTCTACTAACGGTATGGCATACAGAGAATTTTGCGTAGCCAGAAGTACTGCAGTGACAGGACGCTGCGCATTGAAGGCGTGAGCTTCTACGCTGCTAGCAAAAAAATTGAGAGCAGTTTAAGTGCTACAGAGAATGGTCGAGTGATGGCTATTTTTGTTTCTACTATGATTTTTGTGTTTATCTCCTGGCTTAACTTGTTGCTTCTGGCTGCCATGTGTATTTGATAAATTACTCATTTTGAAACTTTTACATATTTATTGAGCCATACTTCTTCATTCACACAGATTCTGGCTAACACTGTCATCTGGTCCTGGAAGTAGTTCGCTAGAGTCTTGAGGTTCGATTGCAATAATTTTTTTAGGGATCGCTCGAAAGGCCCAAATTGGAGCTCATCATTGTACACTGCAAACTATTTTGCGCCCTTAAGGGCAGAGTGCCATCTTTTCACCCTTACAGCACCCACGATTTTCGTGAAAAGGGTGTTTTCATAAGGTAACACCCATTTATGCGACCCGCTTTAAGATCCAGGATGTTAAATGGGTAGTTTTTCTTAGTTGCACCCCTGGAGATCGTTGGGGTGCAAGGGTGTAACACGAGAATTGCATTAGTCGATTATCCTCGGGGCACGACCAGTGATCGCTTCCCGTAGCGTCTGACATTCAGTGACGACGACAAGCACCACTGTCACTGTCAGTGACCTCCCCCCCCCCCCCGCTTCTCTTAACCGCCTCTGAACAAACACAAGTATAGGAGAAGTGTATACTCTGCGCCATGCTCGGTCTGGTTTACGGCTTTCGGTTTTAATTCGGTTGTCCAAGTTGGCTTTCGCCCGAGGGCGGAGACCAGGGCATAGAGGTCATGATCCCGATTCGACACTTTGTAGATTGCATTATAGTTGCCTTCAGCAATGCGTTACTCAATGGTGCCGCCCTGTGTGGGACGGCGTTTGTCCTTCGGTTGGTCACTGAGTGCCTATACAACAGGCTCTACGAACTGTGGACGACCAGTGGTGGGCCGAATGTCAACGCAACAATCCGTGTGCCACCCCCGATAAAGCCACCACCGCGCTGGGTGGAATGACCGCAGACTCTGTGTTCAAGCTGACCATGGCGCAGGACCGTGGCCTAAGCACCAGTGACCAAAACACATTTAGGTATGCGCTCCATCACGTGAAATGAGTCATTGACAAGGTCAGCATGATGTCCGCCTACATGCTGGACAGCGTCAACAAACGTTTGCGGGCAACAACCAGCCTGGCGCTGTTTGGCGGCATGGACGCGATCATACATACACGGACCTGCTTTGGCTACCTCGATCCTTTCAGGACTCAGCGGTGCGAGCGGCCGAAGAGTAAGCGACGCAGACAAGATTCGAATATACAGCTGTGCGAGCAGCAGAACTGAAAGCAAGGCACAGAAAATGCGAATCGCAAGCGGAGGCGAGGCGGTCGATAATTGGTCCTGTCGCACGTTTGTTTCATCACATTGTGGTGACCGCCTGTCAATCTTTGCACCATGTGCCCGTCTCATGAAATAGCCAAGCAACACAATGTTATGCGACAAATATTCGCACTGCTGTAACAGCCCCTACCTAAGATGTCCCCAAGTAGCTATTATTTATTTTCCAAAGTTCCTGCTATACATCGCGCTGGTGGTACGCCTCTTAATGCAACGCGAGGAGGAAAACGGGTCCCTTGGAAATAAAATGGGAAATGAAAGCAAAAATGAGTGCGCCGTGTAGCGCGGCTCATAGAGATAGGCATTCAGCATGCCTGCTGCCTACGCAAAGGAATGTATACTCTTCCTTTCCAATTGCTTTTGCAATTTTGTTTCGCTTCCCATTCACAGTGAAATCGAGAACAGTGAAATTAGCCTCAATATCCATTTTGGTACAAATTCGAAATGGTCAAATTTTGGGGGTGGATGGGCGAAATTTCACCGACACAGTTTTGCTACAATGTACATTAATATGCCATGTGCTACTCCAATCACAGTATGAAGAAAACAAATCATTTAAAGTTAAGCAAAAGCGAAGCAAATCGTTTAAAATTATTTATATTTGAATACAGAACGCATTATTCTGCATATAAACGGATCTTAACAGATTTTGTATCAGTTATCTGTACGACGTCATTAAAATTAATGAGAAATAAATGTGGCCATAGAGTTGATGCCTGCGCGATGCCAGATGCTTCTTAATCTTAATCGTAAGTAGCCCTTAATATAGCTTAGAAATCGGACACCGTGCGTTCCCTTGAAAAAAATACCAAGTTTAGTAATCAGCTTACTATGGCCAACTAAATCGAATCCTTTAGAGTTGTCGATCAAAATGGCGTCTATCTGACAGCTATGATTTAGGCTTGATGCAATGTCGTGTGAGTTCAATTAACTGCGTCAGACTAGAGAACCCAATGCTGAAACCATGCTGATGATTAGAGAGAATATTATAGTCAGATAAGAACGAGGCAATATGTCTATTAATGATGTGCTCTAATGCCTTGCAACAAGTACATATTAACAAAATTAGTCTATACTTGGAGAGACTTTGTTACCAAACCTAAATACTGGCACTACATTAGATATTTTCCAGGTTTGTGGAACAGTTCCAGAATGGAGAGATTCTGGAAAATGACAGTCAAGTAGAGGGCACACCATTCAGAATATTTTTATACAAACATATTAGGTATATCATCAGCTCCAGCACTTTTGGTCGCATCAATTTTTTACAAAAGATTAAGAATGCCGGTATAACTTATGTTCAACTTCGGGAAAGATGAAAATTCTGTTACTAAACTGAGCAGCGCTCTAGTGTCGTTGTCCCTATTAATTACCTATCTTACCGAGAACTTGGCATTGACCCTAGGATAACCTTTTGAGGCGTGTGGTTTCTCAGGCCTCCGTTTCCTACAGATAGAAAAATTGAAATATTTTACTCTCCTGCTAGTCACGGTAGCCATATAAACCATCGAAAATTTTCACAGATCCAAAAGCATATGTCTTAAAAATGCGTTTAGATAAAACATACCTGGAGGGAATCATGTAGCGGTCATATCAAGCTTGTTATAGAAATAAAATTTGATTTTTCTCGCTGGCGGACACTTGATTTAGATGAAGGAGAAGAATGAATGCACGGGGGAGACAAGGTTCTTCGCCACTAATAAAGGGCCAAGGATGGAAGCTTTAATAACTACAGAGATAACGCAAAAATGTTCTTAAAGTGCTGGCGGTCCGGATCTAGACCGTAAGAGTTATACGGAGAGTAAAAATTTGCAGTATGTGCTACTTTTTATGTGCCTATGCTATGAAATTGCTTCTATACGTGATCATGACTCATTTGTAAGTAAATTGAAACGCAGTTTTACGCATGTTGGGTAAAAGCAGAATTTTATGCCTTTGACGCATTGTAAGTGTATCTACATGCTTTGTACGGAGTGTTGTTGTTGTTCTTTTTTTTCATCATGCATGCAATTCTCTCTCCTTTTTTTCTTTTTATGTTTTCTTGTTGTATTCGGTGATCCTTACCGCGATGTTCTATATTGCCTTGCCCCCCCCCCCCTAATTGTGTTTGAAATATCCTGTTGTTAACCCCCCCCCCCCTATGTAATGCCCATAAGGGCCTTTAGGGTATCTGAATAAAAAAAATATGCTGTGCTATGCTATGCTCTGCTATGCTATGCAATGATATCCTATGCTATGAGCTACGTGCTTGTAAACATGTGTTTAGGGCAGTAATGTCTTGCAAATGGATGAAAAGTACGCTTTCCTCAGTCACTTGAAATATTTGATGTCTAAAGGCTGTAATGACAAGTGCACCACCGCCTTTCGTTGAGCGCTGAAGCTAAAGCGTACCACCTCTCACTGCTGACGATATTGAATTCAGGCTTGAATAGCAGACAATTGCTTCTGCATCTGTATAGTACAGAAGGGTTTATTCGCCATGGCGTTTATATTTTGCATATTGTAGAAACTTGAATTTAAAAATAATATTGATATTAAATACTTAATAACGAGCAAGTACACTTCGGCAATGAATGTTTGTTACTTTTCGAAAATTTCGAAAATTTGAAAAATTTTTAGGACTTAAGTGAACTGTTTGTAGCTAGCAAACAAGTGGCATTCATAATTGCTAACTAGCTGCACTCGATACGAGTTTTTGACAATTTTGCTGTCGAATACTACAGATGCTTAGAAATTTTTGTGAAATATTCCTGTAATAATATTTATTTGAGAAGTAGGTACCGAGATGACTAAGTAGCAAAGGGAAGCCTCAGTATAATGTGAAATAAAGATTGAAAATTAACTTCTTGTGGCAATCCACCAGAATGTGGCGAATTCTACACACACACACGTGTGCATTTAACTTTTCTATTTTAAGGGGTTGCTACTTTGGAAACACGCATATCACATACAACACGAGAAAGAATCTCATAGATCCCTGCTCAGGAGCCGAATGCCTCAACGGTGGAGAGACATTCACCAAGATGTGAGTAGCTGTGTTTATAGCAAGTATATACCCAGAAAAAGTTTTTGCGTATATTTGGAACCCTTTAATGTAGGTCAGGGGAGAAAAGAAGAGACGACAAGCATGTGTTGCGCTGACGGCTGCTTAATCGCTAGATCAGGTAGTTAAAAGCCGGTGCTATTCAATTAGCTTGTAATAGTGACGAAGATGAAAACTGGCACGTGCAGAAGCCAGCATTTATTATTCATACCATTTATTGTGGATCTCGTGAACTGGGGTGCTTGGGAGAGAAAAAAACAATAAAATTGCGATAGAGCGAATGTAACAGCGCTTAAGACGCGTGTATCGAGTGGGTCTCTGCCTCGAATCCTTTGTCCCGTCTTAGACGCTGTTAAATCCTCTTTTTCAGTGAGTACCAACAAACCCGCATCAGCCCTCATCAAGAACAACATAGCAAAGTGCTACATGAGTGTAGCCAACGTAAAGACGCTGAGAAGGATTTGAAGGAAAATATTTCAGTTAACATCTAGCTTAGCATCGTAGAAAAAATATAAACGATTGATGTATGGCTGTCTTTATGCTCACCATTGCAAAACAAAAGTCGCCCCTTGTTTTCCCATTACCACCCCTACAATTGTGTGTTCCGATCACAGGAACTGCTCTCAATGGTGCTTGTTCGTTTGAGGGAAATAAAAATAAACACCAAGGCTACGCTTTTATGACGATGACCTAAAAACAAGTTGCCCAGGACGCTACTCGCAGGCTCCTCTTCGTTAATGTACTTGGAAGATGTGCACAAGTTTGTCGGCCGAAAACAAGCCCCCGTAATATAGAGTGGATTCACTGGCTCGAGATGCGGCGAAAAGTTGCGTCAATTTCTTTTGGTCTAACTTTCAAGCGACAACTATAGGTGCATGAAGGATGGCAACGAAAAATATTTTAGGCAGTCGTGCAACTAAACGTATTGCAAAGAATTAACTTTTCTGCTCAGCTGCACAGAAGGCCATGACAATACTGAACACTGTGGAGGAAACCAAAACGACAATTCTCTCATTGCTGTCCAAAGAAACAACCGAGAAGAGGAGGAAAACCTGCTCTGGATAGGGAGCCAGAACCCCTGCCTGATCAGGCCAACAGCTAAAGGGCAGGGGATGCGCCTGCGCCGCCTCAACACAAATAAACACGATGCCCGAAATGACCATCCGTTTCTGACTCTCTTTATCAAAGTTTAAAGACTGGAATTGAAAGTGCATCAAGAAGAGAACAGCCACATCTATAATACAAGAAGTTAAAACAAATAAAAAGAATAGGGTTTGCTAAAAAATGCTATAGGGACTTAAGCGCAAAGCCTGGAGAAAGCACTGAGTGGCGTGGTGTCACAGGTGAATGCATGTGTCAGTTCGCTTCTTTACATTGTAATTTGAACAGGAGTCTGTGGCAGTGATGCTTCACTCGGAGATGTTTCTCTTGGAGGGTATCTGAGGGGTAAAGGGGCCGAAAATGTGGATTTCACGAAAAAAAGTTTCAAGTAAACATTTCTTGACAGTTTCTAAATGGACTGATTTTCCGAAGTCTCGGAGAGAAAAAGGTGCTGAAACAGGTACCTTTGAGACATTGATTGAATACGGCAGAGCATATTAATGATTCACTGAGTGATTACGCCGAAGGGATCAGTTTGAGAGTGCCAAGGACCCTGTATGTTGGAGAAAAGAATAGTACCGTCAAGTGTGCAGAGCAACCTGATTAGGTTTTCGAAGAAACACGTCCTAAGTTGAGTACTAGTTGCATGGGAGTTCTTTAAATCACCGAATGTAGAGATGTAACTTGTTTTCGACTTGGCTTCAGGCGAGGTCAAGGCGGCTTCATCTCGTGCGAACAGTCGTTCTCGTCTCGAAAGGAGACTTGCGGTCGAGTTCGCTCGAATGAACTAGGCTCAAATTTCAGACGTGCCTGCGCTGTTTTGGAGCTGAATTTCTTTGTTAATCCAACTTAGTTGCCGCAAGAAGAGCTGTAACGCGAAGAATGCCTGTCTTTCAGGCACCGTGTCACGAAGCAGGTATCGTGTTTTCGGAGACGTAGTATACATCTAGGATTCTTAAACCAGCTATTCATGACTGGTGAAACTCAGTTGAGCAGTAGAATGGGGAACAGTTAGTGCCGTGATACAGATACACCGTGAGCACTGTGTGACGGCTCCTCGATATGCTGGACTTCCGCGAATGCGGCGGCAACATGGCACAGGCCGGTTGCTGCGAGGCTGCAGCTGCTCATGGCTCCATGATTCGATGTTGAAGAGACATTTCAGGTAGGCATCGGTGACCAATTATCAGTGTCCCACAACGCGGCACGGAGCGCCGCAGGAAGATTACCCTTCCAACCGTGAAGCACTAGTTGTCGATGCCAGTCCACATTTCTATCGTAGCAGTTTCGAATGCTGATCAAAGTTTTGCGATGTACCTGAATTTCCCGGCTTGGCCACGTGCATCGATTTTACGCGCGGGCGTAACATATTCCGCAGAGGTGAGAATGAAGATATTTTATATATGGTTTAGCGTTGCAATGCGACTTATTTATTTGTGGCGCTAAATATCATAATCATCATCAACTTCAGCCCGACTACGCTGACTGTAGGATAAAGGCGTCTCCCGTGCCCCTTCAATCAACCCTGTCCTTTGCCAGTTGCGCCCACCGTGTCCCCGCAGACTACTTAAACTCATGCGTCCGCCTAAACTTCTACCGCCCGCTGCTACGCTTGCCTTCTCTTAGAATCCATTCCGTTATTCTTAAGGACCAGCGGCGATCTCGCATTCGCATTACATGCCATGCCTAAGCCCATTTCTTCCTCTTGACTTCGACTAGGATGTCATTAACATGCGTTTGTTCCCGCACCCACTCTGCCCGCTTCTGGTCTCCTAGCATTACACCAATCATTTTTCTTTCCATGGCTCTCTGCGTTGTCCTTAAGTTGAACCCGTTTTTATTAGTCTCCAAGTTTCTTCCTCGTAGGTGAGTGCCGGTAAGATACACCTGTTGTGCCCTTTCTTCTTGTGGGATATTGGCAAACTGTCATTCATGATCTGGGAGAATCTGCCATGTGTGCTCCATCCTATTCTTATCCTTCTCGTTACTTCCCTCTCGTGATCCGGATCAGCTTTCACTACCTGCCCTAAGTAGACGCATTCATTTACCACTTCCAGCACCTCGCTGCCAATTGTGAACTGCTGTTGCCTTGCTAGACTGTTGAAAATTACTTTGGCTTTCTGCATGTTAATTTTTAGACCCACCGTTCTGCTCTGCCTGTGTAACTCATTTGCAGGGCACCTGCTGAGGGACTCAGCAAGGCAATGTAATCAGCGAATCGCAGATTATTTAGGTATTATCAATTAACTCTTATCGCCAGCTGTTCGCAATTCAGGCCTCAGAATAACTCCTGTAAACAGGCGGTGAATAGGATTGGCGAGATCGTGCCTCCTTGCCTGACGCTCTTCCTTACTGAAATTTTATTGCTGACTTTATGGAGGACTATGCTAGCTGTGCAGTTGCTATATATATCTTGCAGTATTTTGAGATAAGGCTCTTCTACTCCCTGATTCCGCAATGTCTCTATGAGTGCTAATATTTCCACTGGGTCAAATGCTTTCTCGTAATCAATGAAGGCTATATTTAGGGTTTCGTTATATTTTGCGCTTTTTCTACCACCTGACTGATAGTGTGAATATGATCTATCGTGGAACATCCTTAACAAAAGCCTGCCTGATCATTTGGTTTGTTAAAGTTTAAGGTTGCTCTCAATCTATTAGCGGTTACCTTAGTAGATATTTTGCAGGCAACAGACAGGAAGCTGATCGGTCTGTAATTTTTCAAGTCCTTGGCGTCTCCTTTCTTGTGAATTAAGATTGTGTTTGCGTTCTCCCAAGCTTCTGGTACGGTCGAGGGCGTAATGCATTGTATATACGCGGTGGTTAGTTTTTCTAGCGCAACCTCCCCTCCGTGCTTCAACAAATGTGCTGTTACCTCATCCTCACCAGCTGCTTTTCCCGTTTGCACTGCTTCTAAGGCTTTCATTCTGAATTCCTCTGGTTTCTCTCTTACCGCTGACTCGTTAATAAACTTCCTCTCCTCTAGCTTTTTCTATTTCCTGTTCAAGTCTAAACTAATTCGAGACCTTACCATTCTGTGGTCGCCTTATGCCTTTCTGAGAACGTCCACATCCTGAAGGATGCCGGGCTGGGCGCATAGTATGAGGTCGATCTCATTATAAGTATCACCACTGGGGCTCTTTCAGGTCTGCTTCCTATTATCTCGTTTGCGGAAGAAGGTATTCATGATTCGTAAATTATATCAACCTGCGAACTCTACTAATAACTCTCCCCTGCTATTATTAGAACCTATCCCATCGGCACCTAACGTCTGGTGGCCAGCCTGCTTCTACCCACCTTCGCATTGAAGTCACCCATCAGTACAGTGTACTGTGATTTTATTATGTTCATTGACGATTCCACGTCTTCATAGAAGTCTTCTTTGGTTTGGTGATCACGGCTGAATGTAGGTGCGTAGGCCGGCCCCACCTTCAGCCTGTAACCCCTACTGAGCTAAATCACGATAGCTGCCATCCTCTCGTAAATATAGAGCTCCTCTGCCTTGCCAACTATATCCTGAGTGATGAGGAATCCCATACCGAGCTGTCCTATATCCGCTAATGCACGATAGCACAGTATGTGCCCATCGTTTAGTACTGCCTACGCCTCACATGACCTCCTAATTTCAGTAGGCCCTAAGGCATCCCAATTAATCATCGCTTGTTCTAGCGTTAAACGTTGCCAGGTTCAGATTCCAACGGCGGTCTGTCCGGAGCAAGAGATTCTTAGCACCCTCCACTGCGTCTCGAGTCTGACCACCACCTTGGTCATTTGCTCCGCAGCCGCTGGGGTCTGGGGCCGAGGGTAAATTGGTTTGCTCATAGACTACGCCAGGGTTGCAAAATCCTGTTCTCCGAGGGAGTGCGTTGTCGGTTCTGGTCACCGAGATAAGGCCGCACCCCAGGCCTGGTTATACAATTACATCGACACGCAGAGCATTTTTTGAAACCCGGTGGAGAGTTGCGCGCTACCGTGATTCGAACCTCAGTCCTTTTGCACGCGAGGTCGGACATTCTATCTCTACGCCATCGCTATGTGCACTATGCGCGATCCTATGTGATACCTTTGAGGTTTAATCTCTGCAGCCCCTATTAAGCTTAGCAAGGTTTTTCTGCACAGAGCACACATTAATGTAGCAGCTGCCTTCAAGTACTCTAAGGAACCAATGAGGGGAACATGTGCAGGCGCCATTTTTCAGCCTTACCACGGGCCATGTGGGACCTGCAGCAGTTTCGTGTGGGCAGCCTCATTTGGGCTAGCAGAAGTTTTAGGGCACAGGGCCCACACTGATATTGCATCTGGCCACATGTACCCTACAAGGGACCGATGCGGACTTCAATTGGGTACGCCCTTTTCCCAGCCCCACCTCGGCCTATGTGGGACCTACAGCGGTTTTGTGTGGGCCGCCCTATTTGGGCTAGTAGAGGTTTTTATGACGTGGAGCCCACACTGACGTTGTATCGGCCCTAATGTACCCTAGAATGGACCGATGTGGACATCAGCTGGGCACACCCGTTTCCTAGCTCCACCACAGCCTATGTGGGACGTACATAGGTTTCATGTGGGCAGCCCCATCTGGGCTAGCAGTGGTTTTTTCGGCCCGGAGCTCACACTGACGTTGCATCTGCTGTCTACCCTACAAGGAACCGAAGTGGACAGAAGGTGGACACACCCGTTTTCCAGCCCCATCACGCCCTATGTGGGACCTACTGCGGATTCGTGTGGGCAGCCCATTTGGGCTAGTAGAGGTTCTTCGACCATTAGCCATCATTTATGTTCTATCTGCCCACAAGTAACGAACAAGGGGCCTATGTAGGCTAGATGTAGGATTTTAGCAGGAGGTAGCCTTAGAAACACAGATATGGGACCCATGTAAAATCAACAGGGGGAAGCTGATTTGAGCTGGCTATCTTATTACACACAGTGGGGCCAATGTAGATACGCTAATGGTTGCCACAGCTCCACTTGCCCATGTGGGGCTCTGGAGGGCTTTCTTTTGTGTGCTATTTAGAAAAGCACCAATTCGTTTATAGGTTCTGAAATCCTGCACCATACGTTTAAACGTAATTCCGTACGGATAACTTTTACAGAGGTGAAAATGCCAATATGAAGTTCTTCCCACTAAAGTTTATAGATATACTTCAGTTTCGAAACTCCTCAGCACGCTCATGGGAAGAAGTCGGCCCGCCGCGGTTACTGCCACTGCGGCGCTGCGGTCGACGGTTGAGGTATAGGAGCAAGCGTTGTCTACTAGCCCCCAACGTTGTGCTTACGCCGGGGGTTCCGAGTTCGCTTGCATAATGTATGTTTTGCGACCCTGTTTAAAACTAGGTATTGTTTTAATAAGGCACGGTTGTTTTATCGCACGGATAAGAGTTTGAGTAGGGTTTGCTTAATTTTTTTTTTGTAGCACTGCATACGCTGCGAACCCGCTCTTGCTACCACACAACAAAGAGACGCGTCTGCATGTGGCGTTCAGCGTGCTGACATCTGCGGCAGTAGTGCCCATGAACTACGGTGCAGTGACACTAATTTAGGCGTGTTGTGGTATAATATGAAAGGCACTTGCCCATCACCTGTCATGTGAGGCCACCCCAGCCCCGTGCATACCTGTCCCGGAGACGTCCAATACTTTTAAATGCGCTCAGCGCCCTGTTCTTCTTGTTTCTCCTCATGACGCAACATTCCTCCATGTACTGCTCTATAATATACTAAACACTGCAGCACTGGACAAGTTATCACCGTTTGAATGCGAAAACTTCTAATGAAGAATTGCACCTCATATGATGGAAAGCAATCACCAAATATAAGAGAACCATAAAAACTATCTAGAATATCAGAAGGACGATATTAAAGCTCTTAAAATTGAAAGCAAGCACTTGAATTTATTAACTACTTATACTGTGGATCTACTGAGAGGTGAACTCCTACGAGTGCTCTTTCCATTCTTCAGGCGGTGTAAGACTGCTCCAGCCTCGCTCGTTTTCGATTTTTTTCGTGAACACAAAATAAAATATGCATGAGGCTTCCCGCGGTATTTAAGCGTTGGGCGCCACGCGAATGCACGTAATATAAGCTTCACAGTCTTTCTTGGATATAGCCCACGTCCCGTGCACAAAATACCGATAATGTCAAAGCTGTGACGCTGTTCACGCCTGTTCGCGCAACTGACACAAGGCTAGAGCAATAGGAACACCATTGAGCGCGGAGATTACTTTAGTATTTACCTACGCGCACCCCGTAAAGAAAATTTCAACCACAATGTTACAGTAACTATAGGCGATTTCAGTAGGCACTGTATACAGAGTGAATTGCTCCAAACACAGCACTTCAGTAGTTTTTTACATGCTCATTACTGAATCACAGCCATCGGGAGAATACGTTTGAACGACGTTAACGCACATACACGTATATATGCGTTAAATTATGTGTTGTGTTTTACGGCACATAGGCAACTAAGGCCATCATGAGCCAAGCTCAAAGTATAAGGAAAGTTCACTGCAGAGTTCTGTAGAAATGTGAAATTTATTCGTAGTCTAGCGCCTAAAATGTTAGTACTACCTAGTGATGAGAAACTAATTATATTTAATAAATAGCTATTAAGCAGAGCTTTCAGGAGTCGGGTAACCTCAGCAGCCATCCTTGCCTGAGCAAGGATCGCGAGGCTCCCAACCACAAGAAAAAAAAAACTCTTTAACCTTCTTCTCAGGAATGAGAAAGCAGTTGAGATTTATCAAAGAATGCGGGGAATCAATTTGCAAAAATGTATAGTTTGCCGAGAAAACCTGCTCTTCTTAAAAAAGCTAAAAACACAAGACGTCTCAACAATTACATTTTCGCGCAACAGCAACATTGAGTGTAAATGAATGTGTTCATTGCAAAATTGAGTAAAATATGTTTTCCTCAGTTTTTCAAGTTTCGTGCATGAGTATAAAATATGATTAACTGTTAGAACATCTCCAAATTTTTCACAAACAGGTTCGTCCTCTCTTCTCGATAGAAAGTTGTGCGTAAGGTGCGTGGCCTATACAGACACGACATAAAATAGCTTCAATGAAACGCTTTGGTGCAAACTTTACTTCTGGGAAAGATACCAAGCATTTCATAGTGTATCTGGTCATTTCCTGGATGAACTTGTTGCCGGCAAACTGTACTCTGCTGATTTCATGGAGGTTAATTAGACTATTATAGTTTTTTATTTTAACCTCCACTTGCTGGAAGCTTTTGTTTTCAGGCTGTGCTTTTGTATCTTAAAAAATACTGGTTACTGTGTGAAGAACTTCAAACCGCAGCAAAGCAATATGTCTGCCTGTTCTCCTATACTTGTTTGTGTACAAGGTGTTGCTATAAGAGGAACTGTGAAGGGTGAGTAGCTGCCATTTAGTTTTCTAACTTGCTCCCCCATTTTTTTCGGCATGGTTTAGCTATTTATGGAAGACACATAAACATTCCATGATGTTTTCTCGGCATTACGCAAAACTTACCGTACTTGTGCTCTTCCCGTTGTGAAAATGATAATGTTTTCATGTTGTCGATATTACGGAAAATGCCCCAGGCTTTGTTTTGTTTCTTTTTAACTTCACGACATTCCTGCGTGTACCAAACTTTATGATTTTGTCGTAGCAGTCCCGAGTATTGAGGAATAGACAGCTGTGCAGCACTAATTATACAGATTATGAACATTTCCTTTAGTTCATCTATACCGCGATCATCTGAAAAGATCTTCTCCGGACGAATTTTTTCTAGAAAAAGCCCCCAATCAGCTAAATGCAACTCCAACGGCGCGGTTTAATCGTGATAGGCGAGGATGATAGGCTGGTACTAACAGGGAAATGACTACTTCCGTGCGGGTTATCTACAACATCCCCCTTGAAATCGGTGAAAACAGAGGGCGAAATAAAAGATGGATCGAATAATTTAATTTTTGCAGTGCTCGGAGAGCAGTACGTGTGCTGTTCTGCATTCAGTAGGTCCACGTTATTTTAGAGAATAAACACTTCTAAAATGTGGCGTCCAGTGTCCGTTGCTTCAAAACCCCAAAAAGAGGAGTGTGCATTAAAATCCGTCACTACAAGATGTGGCTCCGGCAGCTGCTAATAAAGTACTAAGCCATGTAGTATTACGGGTAGACGCAATTAAATGTGTACTCCGCATATTATTGTTTTGAAATGAAGTAGGTGGACTGGTACAGTTTCATATTTGTTGTTAAGATTTATTTCGTGGCTTGCAACTCTGTTTTGGACCACAAT
>JARKHS020021476.1:0-16842 GCA_030143305.2 Amblyomma americanum
TGCAGAATATGCAGAGTCTAGCGGGTATTTTGCAAAACAATTTGCAAGCCCCGGCCCAGTCACCACGTGTTAGGATAGACTTGCCTACCTACACGGTGTACCACGGCAGTACGGGAGCAAACGAGTACCTCGACCGTCTGCTGCATTATCAGCAAGTGACAGGAATCGCAGACGCCGAAATGCTCGCGCGTGTTGTGCCTGTTTCTTTGACGGAGCAAGCGGCCCGCTGGTACCGACTAGCCGGCAACCGAGCGAGGACAATGGAGGAGTTTTGCGCAAGCTTCCGCGACGAATTCCTTCCCGCAAACTATGAGTGGCGTTTGAGGAGAGAGCTGGAGCTCCGAACCCAGCACCCCGACGAGTCTCTGTTAGAGTACGTCCGAGCGATGGACGAACTTTATCGCCTCGCTGACCCTCGCGCCACGAACACGGAGAAAGTTGAGCGTGTCACGAGACAAGCGCACCCGACTTTCACGGCTTACCTGAGAGGAGTCAGGTTCAGAGATTTGGATGAGCTGGCAGCTGAGGCGAAGCGCATTCAGGGAGACATCCTCTCTGCGCGAGCGTATCGGCCGCCCCCACCCGCGTCGCTGTCACTTGAGCCGCGCTGCGCGTGGAATGGCAGCTCAGCGCGCAGTCCATCTAGAACTGAAGCGTCAGCACAGTTTGCTGACGAGCGTGTCCCAAGGGGTTGGGAGTTGTCCGACCGCGCTTTGGACCCATTAAGCTACGCGTTGCGAACAGCACACGCTGCCGCAGAGCGGAACGAACCGAGGCGAGATCGCGAGGCCGACACGCGGCCCCCACCATCCGCGCCGCGAGTTCGAGATGACCGACCGGAACGGGGCGACCAGCGCCTAGCCCGTCGGGGCCCGGGCAACCGTTGCTACCGGTGCGACCAGCCGGGGCACTTCGCCCGCGAGTGTGGCCGCCCTCCCGCCCGTGACCAAACACGGTCGGGAAACAGCCAAAGCCGCCGGTGATCGACCTTCGATCCCGCGCGGCGTACACAGAAAACCCTGGTTTGCTAGCGCCTTTGGCATGTCGCGTAGGAAGTTCTGTTGACCTGTCAGCGCCGTTCATTGAGCTAACGATAGCTCGAAAGAAATTCACCGCGTTACTAGATACAGGAGCAAGCGCTTCTTTGTTCGGTGACGAGGTGTTAAACCATCTCCGCGAGAACAAAATCCGGCTGAGAGAGTGCGATACCACTTTTCGCCTCGCGAGCGGCACAGCGCAATCAAGCGGTGCAGCTAGGATAGTGGTTCGCTGGGAAAGACGCGTGCGGCGACAACGCCTCGTTCATCTTCCCTGTTTATCCGTTCCTGTAATTCTTGGACGAGACTTCCTAGCCAAGACAGGTATTGTGATAGACATCAGCAGCGGAGGCTACAGGGAGCGCACGTCAGGCGCCTTGAAGCCTTTCGCGAAAGCGCCTGCGGCGTCGCAGACCATTCAGACTCCGAACGCGGCGCGAGCGGGGGGAGACCGTGACAAATCCACCCCGCCAGCCCGAGATCCAGGAGGCGAGCGGACCATCGCCGCTGAGGGAGAGAGCAGGGAGAAGGTTGCCGCGGTAGAAAGCTGCTCTGCCGCGCAGGGAAGGTCAGCGCACCCCTTGTTGTCGGAAGTGAACAGCGTGACGGAGAGGGAGAAGGCACGTTTGTCATCGCTCCTCTACGAGTACAACGCGACATTCACTGACCGCCCGGGCCTCACTACCCTAGTCAGGCACCGAATAGACACGGGTGACGCACTGCCTTGGAAGTGCAATCCTAGACCAATTAGCTTGGCCAAGAGAAAAGGACTGGACAGCGCCTTAGACGAACTTATCGATACTGGCGTTGTTGAGAGGTCTAACAGCCCTTGGGGCTTCCCGGTAGGCTTGGTTCCAAAGAAAGACGATACATATCGACTTTGCGTGGACTACCGCAAGCTGAATGAGGTTACGAGGAAAGACGCCTACCCTCTGCCAACCATTTCTTCCCTAGTGTCCAACCTAGGTGGGGCGAAGTACTTCACAACGCTCGATGCTAGCCGCGGATACTTTCAGGTTGAAATGAATGAGCGGGACAAGGAGAAAACTGCTTTCACTTGTCACAGAGGCCTTTTCCAGTTCAAGAGAATGTCTTTTGGTTTGGTAGGAGCACCCGCTACTTATCAGCGCCTAATGGACCGTGTTCTGGGAGATGCGAAGTGGCAACATGCGCTCGCGTACCTAGACGACATCGTGGTGTACTCGAAAACGTTCGAGGAACACCTGCGCCACTTGAGGGACGTCCTAGAGAGGCTGAGGTCCGCGGGAACCACTTTGAACCCGAAAAAGGCACAGATCGCCGCGATCCGAATAACACTGTTGGGGTTCACGATCGACAGAGGCCGCATTCTGCCGTGCGACGATAAGCTTGAGGCTTTGCTTAAGTTTCCGTCGCCCACAGATATAGCCGGTCTCAGGCGCTTCCTGGAAATGGCGAACTTTTATCGCCAGTTCATCCCAGATTGCGCAGCGCTGCAGGCGCCTTTGACAAAGCTTTTGAAGAAAGGCGAGCGCTGGAGTTGGGGTCACGAGCAAGAGGATGCACTGCGCAACCTCACCAAAGTGCTCGCTGACACGGCTGAGTTGCAGCTACCCGACCTAAACAGGGAGTTTGTGATTCAAACCGACGCAAGCAACCTGGGCTTAGGAGCAGTGTTGCTTCAGGAGCATGAAGGCGTTCTCCGTCCGGTAGCTTTCGCGAGCCGTTCGTTGATGCCGGCAGAGAGAAACTACTCGGTGACAGAGAAGGAATGTCTCGCGATAGTTTTTGCTCTGCGTAAGTTCGACTACCTACGTCGATGGGGTGGCATTTGTGATCGAGACGGATCACATGGCGCTCACCTGGCTGAGACGACTCAGCGAGCCGAGCGGCCGCCTAGCGCGTTGGTCCCTGTTGCTGCAGCGTTACGACTTCACCGTGCGTTACCGCAAAGGGAAAAACAACGCTGTGGCTGACGCACTCTCGCGAGCGCCTGTCCAGTGCGAGGAAGGTCACGCGACCGACCGCCCGACAGCCGGAGAGAGTGAGGGACAGGCCCGAGCCGTAGCCCATGTAAGGAACGCGGACCAACCGTTGATCCAGGGAGAGAGCAACAACCACGTGGACTACGCGAGTTCCGTGGGGATCGTGTTCAGCAGAAAGGAGCTGCTCGAAGCTCAGCAGAAGGATCCGTTTTGTCGAAAGGTGTTCGACGGGCTCCGGGAGCCGGGCGGCAGGGCCGCCGCGCACACGGAGACAGCTGGTTTTGCTGTCGGTGCGGAGCGCTCGGAAACAGCTGGTAGTGCTGTGAGCGCGATGGATTCGTATCTGCTGGATTCCGACGGCGTCCTGCTAAGGTATATCCCCTCCGAGAACGACACAAACGAGGCGTTCAAGGTGTTGATACCGCTAGTATTGAGAGCAGCACTGTTACGCTACTTTCACGACTCGTGCATCGCTGGGCATGCAAGCGGCCCCAAGACTTACACTAAGTTGTGTCGCTTTGCTACCTGGCTTGGCATGAAAAGGGACGTAACACGCTACGCCCGCTCGTGCCATGTGTGCCAAAGTGTGAAGCCCCGAGGCGGACGACCACCCGGCCTCATGCACCCGATTAACAGCCAGACTCCCTGGCAAATCGCGGCGTGTGACATCATGGGACCGTATCCTATGACACCGAGTAGGAACAAGTTCCTGCTGGTGGTCACGGATCACTTCAGCAAGTGGGTTGAACTTTTCCCCCTTAGAAAGCTGACGGCACGAGTGATCATGGAGAAGCTGATGGACGTATTCACCAGGTTCGGTTTCCCAGAACAGCTGATAACGGACAATGCGTCCTACTTCACTGCGAAGGTGTTTGTTGATTCGGGCGCTGCACTCGGCATTAAGCACAAGAAAACGACCACCTATCATGCTCAGTCGAACCCCACGGAACGAGTCAATTGCAACGTTAAGCACTTGCTTGTCGCGTACTCTGAGAGGCACAAAGATTGGGACTCCTATCTGCCGGAGATCGCGTTTGCTTTGCGTTCGACCGTTAACCGCTCGACTGGGTATGCGCCGTCTTCTCTCAATCTGGGTAGAGAGCTGCTAAATCCGATGGACCGGAGTCTATCGGACAGCAGGAAGACGCCAGTCGCTTCGTCAGCACGAGCTGAGTACGCGACGCAGCTGCGCGCTAAGATGACGGAGGCCTTACGCAAGGCTCGCCGCAACCTGAGCACCGCTAGGGCGCAGCAGAAAGCACAGTACGACCGCTCGCACCGGGATGTTCACTACGAAGTGGGCGATCTGGTGCTTCGACGCCAGCACGTTCTCAGCGACGCTAGCAAACAGTTTGCGGCCTCGTTGGCACCGAAATGGATCGGGCCGTTCCGCGTGCGAGAGAAACTTTCCTCGCTCGTTTACAGGCTCGAGGACTTGCGGTCGAAACCGACAGGCGGACCGGTGCACGTATGCGACCTGAAACGCTACGTGCAGCGAGATGAGTGGGTAGAGGACACAGCCCGACCCGCGCCGCAGTCTGATAACGAGCGCTGCGATCAGCCGGCGAACCCCGCGTCCCGCTATAACTTGCGCCCTAGGCAGAAACAGAATCTGCCTGCGCAGCCTAGAGCGAGGGCGCGAGCCGGCAGGCAGTCTCGTTAGATGCATGAACGTACGGGCCGCTCATGCCGAACAGTGTCACGCAAGACTGACTTGCGTTAACCCACATGACTATCGTGAGGGTCGAACAGCCACGCAGCACGCGCTACGGGAGTTGGCTGCATCTGTGTTGACCTTTTTCAGCGCAGATGGAAAAGAAGCAGGGCACATCAGAACGACACCGTTCCACTACCAACTACCAGCCACCATCCAGCTTCGGCAACGCGCCGCACCCAAGGCTCGACGCTACACCACGCCCGCGACCTGCAGTCGCCACCCTGGCCACCCCTGCTACCTGTCACATCGCATCGGAGCTGCCCACCCGCCGACTGTGCGCCACCGCCTGCGGGGCCCCATTACCACCGCAACCCTAGGTCCTCGCCTGCTGACCAAGTATGCCAGGGCAGCCCAACCGCGGCCTCAACCATAAAGCGCCGCAGCCCTGGCCCCTGAAGCCACCTGACCCAGTACCTCAGGGGCGCAGCCATGGACCTGGCCTCCAGGCCATCGCAGCCGGCGCCAAGGAGGCGGTCGACCGAATTCACCGGAACGGCGCAGCCGCGCGCACTTGGAAGACCGTGACAGGGAGCAAGATGCCAAGCGTCATCGTGCGGGAGGCCAAGCCCTCGGAGCAAAGCAGCTGATCGGCGGGGGCGCGGCGCGGCCGTCAACCGATGCACCTGCGGGAGCTGAAGAACTTCGAACCTCGATCCCAGGATGGCGGAGAAGATCAAGTAATGTTGCCCCTGTTTCTGTGTTCGGGAGGCTTCTTAAGGAGGGGAGGATGTGGGATGCACTGGTATCCCCTCCTCGTCCCCCGCGCCAGCGGCGACCGTGACTTACACGGGCGCGCTGGCCACCAGGAATGTGGAGAGAAGGCACCCCCGCGACCCTGCTCATTTCCGCCCCAGCACTGACGTGACGTCACGGCAGCGCGCTACCTTCTGCGGAGAGGGTAGCACGCCTAAGCTTGACGGCAACGATTTGCTGCCAGGGAGGCAATGCCCGAAGGGATAAAAGGGGGGAACGCGCGGCGGGAAGCGACTCTCGCTTCCGGACCTTACCTAAGTGCCCCACGGACCCCTTTCGCTGCCCGCCGGCCCCCGAACACCAACGCCGGTCGACGTCAATGACTTGGTGAGCTACTGAACATCTATTTTACGGATAGAACATTCTTCCGCAGTGTGCTTTACCTCGCGTTAGGATAATAAACTATTTCCTAGCGTGCCCTGCCGTTGCCTATTTCGTCCGGACCTGCCGTGGCTGTGACTCTCCGCCACGGGTTGGGGAAACGTGTTGCGTACTTGAATAACGCCTGCGTGTAGCTTGCACGGAAGCTCGCCTTCCCGGCCGGCTGGACGCAGAGTGACCCCATAGGGCATACTCATAAATATAAAAGGCACATAAAAGTATCAGAGGATGATAGTAAGAAGTTCATTTTAAAGAAGTAGGCACCTTTAATTGCATCTAAAACTAACAAACCAAAGCAAGAAATGTAAGTGCTGGCTGCCTCCTAAACTTTAAATTTGTAGGCCAACAATTTTTACTGACTACAAAAGATTCTTGCACAAGCTCAAGTATGATCTGCACTTCTGGAGCATGATACTCCTGGTGATAGCTACAGAAATTGATTAATAAAGAGCAAAAGCTTGAGTATACACCTATCTCAGAAAATGGCACACCTAAACACATGAACTCCAGCAGATTATATATCTATATATATACTCTCAATATGTGTGATTTCTCCACAAATGCATGATTTGGTTTGGAAATAACCATGGCGGCACAGAAATCTATGGGGTTTTCCCTGTTGCCTGTACATCTGCATTTTCACTCTAATGATGTTTTGACTAACAAGTTCTGTTCTAGTAATCACTACAGTTTCTTCAGGTAAAAAAAACTAGAGAGGTGATTATGGTGCTTTTGACAAAGCACAATGCTTGACCGTGCCGAAACTTACCTTGCTTTCGGACTTGGACTTTGTCGTGAGGCGGTGCACTCTCCATATCTTAGAGAACATTGCACCAAACGACAATGTGAACCCAATGGCCAGGAACCACGACCGAGCCTGCAATGGCCAGCATACAGGGTGCTAAACTCTCTACAATGTCACAACTGCCAATACAGTTTTCTAGTCCTTGAGGCCTGGGAAAAGGTTAATTGATTCAGACTTGCTTCCTTCATGTTTCATTTGCGATGCAAAATTTAGCTCTAGTGTACAAACATTCGAAATTTAGTCTAACCTGTCTGCACATAACATTACATGTGTACTGTAAAAGAATCACTGCGCACTCCAGTGAAACGTCACCCCTCGCATTATAACTGAATCTTATGCAAAGGCAGCTGTGAGGGCTAGACAAAACAGTTTGGAAGCACAGTAAACACTCACCATTAAAATCAGCTAGTTTGATAAAAAATTGCTCGATTTTATGTCTTATGTCGATTTTATGTCACAAGAGCACTAAGCATGAAGTGACCAGTACGAAGAAACAACGATGGGAAGATGGAAGAAGCAGTGTAAGCCGTTGCTCAACTGCAGTGGACTTAGTGTTATCGAGGACCCTCCGAAAAAAAAAAAAAAGGCTGCTTCCGAGAGCTGGAGCAGAGCTTCACATATTACAATCATGGCCTCGCTACTACAAAGTAAATAAAGTAAATAAATTAAATTTCTACAACTCAAAACTGTAAAAAATGGCACAAGTGGCAGTTACAAGGTTTCCCTTTGCTACCAATTATGCAGCATACCTGCATGCACATCCTGAGGTATGTTCATTGTGCATAACACTCTTACATTGTCAAATGCTGCAAAAACATTTTGGGATTTACAGCTGCACTCAGAAAGCAAGCAAATAAGAAGTAATCAAGCAATAGCAAAGCAGCGGTCATACCTGGCAGATGTGTGCATATCTAAACTCGCTGACAAACTGCCCATCCAGGCCAAGCAGGCAGACACACACCAGGCAGAGGATGATGCCGATAAGCATGATGTTATTGCACATGGGATGCGAGAGCTGTATGTACCTGCATGCACATGGAATTGCATGAGCACGGCAGCTTGGCAGTGTTGAACACAGAACACCCAGTATTATCCGAGGTGGTCTTCACTGGTGCAAACACTGAGTCGACATAAAACGACTAGAAATGAACAAGAGAGGAGCCTCAGTGGTTGGTCTCATCGCAACTGAAACTGGCTACGCTAACTGATAGCACTGAGACAAGGAAGTTGTGCCTCACACCCTCTAAGGTGGGAAGAGAGGTGGGGAATGAAGTAAGGAGACACAGAGGCAATAACAAATGGTGCAAAGGGTTGTCACTGGTGAGAAGAGGATGTGCCAAATGCTTTTTCATCTAGCGTTAGTTATCAAGGAGGTACAAAGTCAGAGAATAAAATTTCTCAAGTTAGCTGCTTATCCGAAAATGAGAAGGAAGCAGCAGCAATATTGTAACAACCAACCACTAATGGCTTTCTCTGCCCCCATTTTCTAACTCGCACTGCTTGTCACAATTCTGCAGCTTCTGCCTTTCTCCTTCAAGATGAGCAGTTTACTTGAGAACTTTCAAGACCTTCTATGACAATTTTTCTTGAAAAAAAAAAGAAAAACTCCTCGGACATCTTACGCTTAACAAACACAACATTTTACATTACCATATTTACTCGCACAATGATCGCACTTGCGTAATGATCACACCCCAAATTTGCTGCGCTACGTTCGGCTTGCTCTGTCAGCTGCCATTTTTGTTTTGATGTCCCGCAATGCTACAGCAGCAGCCGCCTATTGGTTGACCTGCAGTCAGCCCGCAGCAAACGCATTCCCATAATTCTTGACAAAAATAATATAAAAACTCGCATGAAAATGGAGTTTCTTTCCTTCCTCCATGCTCTATGAAAGCTCGTGTACGTCATTTTGAAAGTCTGTGGAGTGCTTTGTGATCGTGTGTGTGTGTGTCGGTGGCATTTTACCATGGGGCGGTATGCAAGTTTCACGGCCGCGTTCAATCTCAAGGCTATTGATTATGCACTGAAGCACTGCAATCGTGCTGCCGCCAGACATTTCGGCATCGACGAAATTCGAATACAATATTGGAAAAAGCAGCGTGAAAAGCCGATCGCTACAAACAAAACTTGCCGGGCTTTCCGCGGACCCAAAACGGGCAAGTTTCCTCACGCACAGCTGCCAGAAAGCTGGAAATTTCCGCAAAGAACTTCCGCGCTAGCTCCGGTTGGACTACCCGCTTCATGCGACGAAATGGGCTTTCCCTGAGGCGGTGGACGTCATTGTGCCAGCGGCTCCCATCCGCGCATGAAAGCAAGGTAATAGACTTTCACCACTTTGTCACCAGGATCCGCGAAAAGAGCGGCTGCCTCTTGTCGCAAATAGGCAACACCGACCAAACTCCGCTAACCTTCAACATGCCTCGAAACACGACGGTCAACGAGAAGGGCGCTCGGAGTGTCCTCGTGAAGACATCGGGTGCAGAAAAGCAGCGATGCACTGTCATGCTTGCTGTGATGGCCGACAGGCGAAAGCTGCCACCATATGTTATATTTAAACGGAAGACTGTTCCGAATGGAAACTTTCCCCGTGACATCCATGTCCGTGCTCAAACTAAAGGCTGGATGACTGCCGAACTGATGGTTGACTGGATAAAGACTGTTTGGCGACGAAGGCCAGGGGCGCTTCTGCTTCCCTCGCTTCTTGCTTTAGACAGTTTCAGAGGCCATCTTGTGGATAGCGTACGTGCTAAGCTTAAAGGGGCCCCGAAACACATTTTCAGTGCATTGTTTTGCCTGTTGGTTGCATAGAATGAGTTATAGTGATGCTATTAGCATCGGTCGTAGCGCGTATACTGTGGTTTTTAATATTTTAATTAGCTCACAAAAACAAATTCGTGGCGCTGACGGTGTCACCATACAGTGGCGGTTTTTAGCAGCGGATATGACATCACTTTGTGCGAGCTTGATGATAGGACAAAGAGTAAATATACTGCAAATTGGGTTAATAACTAGAGATGTGTTTTGTTAAGTTTTTGTGTTTTATATTACACTAACAAAACCAGCTTGTTTCTCCTAGATAAAAGCACTGTAAATCAAGTAAAGCAATAACACGCCACCAGAGGCACTGGCTACTTTTTGCATCGAAGGACTTTGCGCCTCTCTGTAGACATCCTACGACCTAGCACTAAACACTTATGGCTACTCTCTATGTATCTGAGAGCGGCTTTGCGGAATCGATCCGATCGAGCCATTGCACTCTATAAGCGTTCGTTTCGGTCTCAAGGAAGGATGCGTTCGTTTCACATTTAGCAGGCAGTGCGTATCGTCAGTTTGTGGAGAACCACCAGGCAGTGGCGCCAGATGGAGCCACGTTCCCGTCAACAGCGCGCGCTCCTTGCTCGCCGTGGCCAACCAGCGCGCTAGGAGCGACGGGCGATGGTTGGCGGTAAGCAGTAGCGGTACGCGCTATGCTAAATGTGTCGGATATCTTGTGCAGGCTGTCACACCGTCGCAGTATCTCGCGCTCGAGTTCGGATCCATAAGTAAGGGAACATCACTGATCAGTGTTCCCTTCTGCGCCGTCGACGTGACGGTGTAGCTTCGCTGGGTCAGCTGGGCGTTCATACGGTTGTTGTAACAATGCAAACGGCGCTGCCGGCCTTAGCATGAACGAGTTACAGAGAACAGGCAACCATGGAGTGCAAACTTCCGCCACGTGCTAAGATAGGCTGTCTTGATTGGTCGCCCTGAGTGTCGTCATTGGGAGAGTGAAATGGGAATGGGAAGCTGCGAAAAAATCGAGTTGAGGGCAGCATTTTGTTTGCTTGTATTTTGAAATTTCTTCATTGAATAACTCCCGTTCCTATGCACCGATTCTCGTAATTCTTTTTGAGTCAGCATCTGTGTGGCATAAAGAATCCATTTGAAGCGTAACCGGCATCCGTTCAAGCGGTGTTTCGCAGCCCCTTTAAGGAGCTACGCACGGACATTGCAGTGATCCCGGGAGGCCTAACGTCGTTGCTGCAACCTCCCGACGTGTCACTGAACAAACAGTTTAAGGAAAATGTTCGAAGGCTTTATGCAGAATGGATGGCGGCGGGCGAACATGATTTGAGATCGAGCGGCAAAATCAGAAGAGTGTCCGTGGAGGTGCTTTGCTCGTGGATTGTCGAAGCGTGAAGCGGTATCCCCGACCAGGTAGTGGCCAAGAGTTTTAAGAAATCTAGCATATCCAACGGTCTGGATAGAATGGAAGATGACTTTCTTTGGGACCACGAAGATGCCCCCAGTGATGAAACTGCCGTTTCCGACAACGAATCGTGCAGCAACGACAGTGAGGATTCGGACATCGGAATAAATTTTTGAATAAGAAAAAATAAAAGGGCAATGTGTAGTTCATGTGATGCCTGTGCAATGTGTGCGTTTATAACAAAGGTAAGCCTTACTCAACGTCTATTTTTGGTTATGATCATGATAGCTATTGTAAGAAGTCTGACCTGCAACTTGTTTGCATTTTCGATTCTCAGAAATTTTTTGTGGAAAATTTACTCCGCGTAATGATCGCACCCCTAAATTTGCGTAAATTTTTTTAGAAAAAAAAGTGCGATCATTACGTGAGTAAATACAGTAATTTGAATGACCCTGTTTTGCTACCATATCACTTTACTCACTCCCCTTTCTCATTATTAAGGGCACAAATATTAATGTCCTTGGACTTCCTCATCCAAATAAGCATAGGCCATAAAGTTTACCAAAATTTCAACGTATGGCAAAAAACCCCAGATAGTCGAAATTAATCCAGAATCCTCCACTATGATGTGCCCCACAGCCTGAGTATAACATATAAAAAGCAACCAATTCAATTTCTCACAAATACTGGGAACAAGCAGCCATTTCATAGGGCAGTAAACATTATGAGACTAATAACAGACATTAAAGGGCCCCTGAAAAGGGTGTCTGAGGTTGTCTACAAAATGCTCGCATTATGTAGAGTACGAGCCAATGAGCGTTCATGTCGTGTACAAGACCTCAAAAGTGAGCCGATAATTTACAATACAATTTTTAGAACAACCCCTTCCACGCCTAGCGGCGACCTGCGCTGCTGGGCTTTCACCCAAATCCGCGCTCATTAAGTCAGCATCCACGCTCGTTACGTCATGTAGCGCTCGTTTCGTCAGCAGCGGACCGCTAGCATTGGTTCGTATGCGTCAGCAGCCGGCGGAGGGGGCAAGTGCGAGGGGCCGGTGGAGGAGTGCGGACATTTCAGCGTGCAAAAAGTGACTAGAGGAGAGGGAAGGTATACCAGGTGATTTTTTTTAAATCTTTACAAATTTTTATTTTAAAAATAGTGAGCGAAATACTGGTGCAGTCTGTACAGTTGGATTGTACAGCAAGGTGGACATTATGTAAGTGACAAAGCTCAATTAAATGATGATTAGTTAACTAAAATTGACTAATCAACTTTTTAATTTTTGGTTTTAGGGTGCAAGAGTATATAGTGAAATCGGAGGCTGTCAGCACTGAAGGCGAGCCGTTTTAAAATTTTCTGAATCGGCATTCTCATTCGAAATAGCACAGGTGAAAAATGCACCTTTGAAAGCTCATCAAGTCGGCTTTCCCGTGTGGCACACTATTAAATGGCATTTCTCGCATTTCTACTGCAGCAAACACAGATGCATTTTACGTATTTTATGATGCAGAAGAAGTTAACGTGACTTTGGTGATTATAGCACATGCAGCAATGCCAATTTATAAAGTTGATTAGTACATTTTAGTGAACTAATCGTCTTTTATTTTAGCTCTGCCATGTACATAAAGCATAAAGTCCGCATTGCTGTCGAGTACATGTGCATAGACTGCACTGATACATCTCTCACAGTTTTTAAAAATAAAAATGTAACTAAAAAAAAAAAGTCACCTGGTATACCTATATTACAGCAGCAACACCAGTACAGCAGAACCCCGCTGTTACGCTTTTCACGGGACTGTGGAAAAAAAACGTACCAGCTAGGAAACGTAGTAGTTGGGAAGCATGCGTGAAAAAAAATGTAAATCGTTGCCTGCTGTTTTTTTGTTTTTGTTTTACTTTTAGTAAGGGGAACATAAGCTTCACTGGAAGTTGCAAGGCTCTGTGGCTCTCACGATCGTTCGCATGCACAGAAAGCTCTAAATGCCCTGCAATGGCTCTCCGTCTGCCTCAACAGCTGTTGGCAGAAGGGAGGCAGCAGCGAAGAAGGTAGGCGCACAGAGCGGGCGAAGTTTAGGCCCACGTGTGCATTTCTGCCCTATTTTCGCGGAGGCCACTTTAATCCTACTAAGTCCTCGTCTATCGGAACCTAGAAATCTCATTTTTAAGCTTCAGGTGACAGGAAAACTGTGGATGACAGAAACATGCCTCGTGGCCAACCTGTACAACTGCATGTCATGCACCGTTGACCACGTGGCGCTTGCCGTGGCATAGCTTTGTTTTCACACCTTCAGCCATTCATGCCCATGCCACAGCGGCAAGGGAGCTACTATACCAGCAGCTGTAACAAGAGTCAAGCCACTACCAACTGTGCTCAGCGTCGCTGTAACATGCCAGAAGCTGTCGAACATGGCATGGTGGCAGCTAAGCACCGATGGAGTCCAAGTTCCACTTTGGCCCCATTGCCGTTCCGCACACACTAAATGGCTGTAAAAACGCTGGCACGAGGTGAACCACTAACACAAAGTGACATTCGCAACAAAGCATGTGGGACAGTTATCACAGTTGTGACGTAACAGCCGAGTCTGTATTGCATGGGTTTCTATGGGAGCTTGGACAGGACTGGCTCACGAAAACGCAGCAGCCGGGAACGCAGCAGCCGGGGTTCTACTATATAAAAAACTGACAGCAAGAGAAGAGGAAAAAAATGCATGTACTGTGATCTCACCTGGAGTGCCTGAATATCCAGTTGAATATGAGCAAGCCAACAGCCCAGACAACTCCGATGAAGGCCACAGCACACATTCCAGCGAAGAGGCTCAGCGAGACTTTGCGGTGCACACGGACAATAATGGTCCGGTCTTGTGGTGGCTTCCCATCTGCCCATGAAACAAAAACATTGTGAGACTTGCTGCCGACAGTCATCATCCTTTTGTTTGTTTTCACAGTGCAGGCACAACAGGTCATGCTTGTCCTGTCCTCTGTGTGTCCTTGCCCATGTTCCTCACACTGCACTCTTTAGACCCCAGTCTGCACCAACTAGGACCTCTGCCATGCATCCTTTATTGAACCTTAGCTAGCTGGGTGCAGGCCCCTCACAGAGAAGAACCCCACCACCTTTATACACAAAAGCACACATCACCTATTTCCATATGTAACCAACAAATTATGAGGATACCAACAAATTTGGCTCAAGAAAGTTTTAACTTGGCTGAGGTATTCTAAGCTCATTTTCTTTCCCCAATAACAAATTCTGGCTATATTTATAGAAGCAATGCATTAGCAAAATTATTTAACCCATCTTAACTATTGATTTATTTGCATATCCCTCACTAACACTCTTTCAGGATAATAATTTCACACCTTTAGTAGCTAATAAACAGTTCATACTGCTTTGTTCTTGACACCAATGCTTTAATTGCGCTGCTAATGGGTGCAGTACTAATATAAAAAGTGAACTGCTTAGGTTCCACAAAGAAGCATCAAGCAGCTACTGCATAAACTCGTCCAAGGGCTGCACTTGTTTTTTAAAATTCAGGAGTGAATTTAGAAGGTGCGGCCCATACACAAATTAAGAAAAGTTATCACCACATTTTTTATCAATTATCTAGTCCAAAACGGTGTGCAGCCCATACACAGGTATGGCCCTTATGCGAGATTATACGGTATGCATTTTGATGAAGGTAATGTTTGTGTTGGACTTTAAAGGGTAGAGACACCAAATTTTTTTGGAATTGTGTTTTTAGCTTGGAATGATGCGTAAGATATTAGTAAGCATGGGTCACTATGCAGAATTCGGCTGCACTCCGTAAATAATTAACAACTGAATTTCTTCTGCCATTTAGTTTCAGTTCTGGTTTTAGTAGCTCCACAGTGGTTACAATGTCAAAAGTAGATATGACAAGTAGATATGACATCTATTGATAAAGAAACTGCAATATAATCCCTGCTCTGTAGTTTTACTACGCTACCACTCTTACACTAGCCTGCTCCAGAAACAGGAATCACGGCAAATGAGCAAACAGCCATAATATGAAAAAACTGGTTTTGAGGAAAGGAAATGATGCAGTAATTCCCTCACTTATCTCCATGGACAGGGGATGGACCCTAAGGGAAGGGATAAAGGGAGTGAAAGAAGAAAGGAAGAAAGAGGTGCCATAGAGCAGGTCTCCGGAATAATTTCGACCAACTGGGGATCTTTAACCTGCACTGACAACGCACAGCACATGGGCGCCCTTTGCGTTTCGCCTCCACCAGAATGCAGCCGCCGCGGTCAGGTTCGAACCCGGGTACTCCAGCTCAGTAGACGAGCGCCTTAACCACCGAGCCACCACGGCGGGGCAGTTTCTGAAAGCCTCATGTGGCCTCGCACTTACTCGTGACGTCACAACCATCATTCTACAGGGGCAGCCGAAAGCAAAACTAGATGGCAGAACACATTTAGTAATCGTAGAAGATTCGTCAACTGTGAGTGAATTTCACACGATGAGCCACATTTACCAATGTCATATACCGTATTTACACGATTGTAAGTCGACTCGAATGTAAGTCGACCCCCCCAAATCGCATGTCCGAAAAAAAAAAAAGTTGACGCGAATGTAAGTCGACCCCCCCAATCGCATGTCCGAAAAAAAAAACACCGGTGGAGCGCTTCAAAAACGAAAATTTATTGCATAGATGGGCTATTCATCCTCACTTGAGTCATCTTCAGTGGTACTGCTGTCGTCGTCATCGCCGCTGCGATCCCACAGCACATCGTCCTCCATGGAAAGTCCGCACTTCCTAAATGACCGCACCACG
The DNA here is from genome assembly GCA_030143305.2 of Amblyomma americanum. Classification (NCBI taxonomy): domain Eukaryota; kingdom Metazoa; phylum Arthropoda; class Arachnida; order Ixodida; family Ixodidae; genus Amblyomma; species Amblyomma americanum. Next base: position 15,644 of record JARKHS020021476.1, read on the forward strand.
ACATCGCGTGGAACGGCCGCCCAAGCGGAAATCACCCACCCACACACAGCCGCCAGGGAGGCTATCTTCACGCGCCCCGTTGGCGTAAGTTCCCGCCCTTCTGCCGCCAGCCACTCGTTGTACTCACGCCGGAGCAAGTCCTTGAATGGCTTGTTAATGCCAACGTCTAGCGGCTGCAGCTGTCCCGTCAGACCGCCGGGAATCAACAGCATATCTGTATCTTCTTTTTGGAGCTCTGCCTTCACTTTCGCGGTAAGGTGGCCGCGAAATGAGTCCAGCACGAGGAGGTTCGGATTGCGATTTTTGAGGGATGCCCCTGGCCTCAAAAGCCACACCCGACGGTACCAATCAATAACTAAGTTGTCCGTCATAAAGCCTTTTTCGTTCACTCGCACAATCACACCTTTCGGGAACATTTCCTTTGGCATAGTTTTTCTTTTGAAGACGATGTACGGTCGGAGCTTTGTGCCATCTGCCAAGCATGATAGCATAACAGTGAACCGAAGTTTCTCGTTTCCTGTCGTGAGAAGCTTAACCTCGCGAGCTCCCCTCACGCTCACTGTTGTGTTGCTCGTCATGTCTAAGTAGACGGGAGTCTGGTCTGCATTGCCGATTTGGCCGTACAGGTATCGCCGCGAGTCACGGAGCTTGAGGTAGTGCCTATGGAAGGCGAGAACTTTCTCCTCGTAAGCAGCAGGCAGCTTCTGGCATACACTAGTACGCCGACGAAGAGAGAAGCCAGCCCTCTTCATAAATTTCGAAGCCCAAGCCCTGCTGGCTTTGAAGTCTGTTCGGAGTATTCCAGCTTCCGCAGCGAAGACCCGGGCTTGTTGCGTGATCATTTCGCATGTCACTGGAAGGGACCGATCACGTATTTCGGTGACATACGCTGCAAGCTTGACCTCCAGCTCCAGAAAGCGTCCCGACTTCGGCCTGCGGAAACCTCTTCGCTTTGAGTCGCAATAGAAAATTTTGTCTCGCTACTTCCGCCACTCCCGCACCAACCGTTCAGAAACGTCGAACTTGCGGCCCGCCGCGCAGTTGTTGGTTTCTTCGGCGTAAATGATGGCCTCCCTCTTGAACGCTGCAGTGAATGAGCGCCAAATGCTTTTCGAACCTGGAGAGCTCATGGCGAAGCACGCGGCCGGCAGTCGAGTCAAAAGCACCAACTCCAAGCACCACCAAACAAAGAGTGATCG
>JARKHS020021477.1:0-23212 GCA_030143305.2 Amblyomma americanum
TCCCCCTGCAGTTATGCATTCGTGGCGCTGTATAAATGTAAATAAATAAACAGCTACTCATCTGCTAGGGCTGCAGGATTCCAAGAGTGAGAAAAGCAGTGGAAGGCCCTGAGCCAGGTAGAATAGTGAAATTTGACTAGTAGCAGACAGGTATCATGCAGCTTGTGGAGGACTGGAAAATTGGGAGACTTATGGAAGAGGCGACTCAAGTGCACCATCTGGGCTTGTGATGCAATGTGTAGGGCCCTTCGTTTTTGGGTTAAACCTGGTTTCTCCCTACTGTTGCCCACCAAAAATATTCTTAAAGATCAGGTTCAACCCAATTTCTGTGCGCATGTGCCGGTAAGAACGTGTGGTTTGAAGGTGCACAAAACCGAAGAACTGCTGGAGTGTAGTAGATGTCACATATTTCTCCTGACAGATTTTTTAAACAATTTTGGTTATTTTATTTTCCTTTTAATGTTTATTGTTTGTCGATTGCTTGTAATTTCAGTGATTGTTTCTGCAATGCAAAATAGATGACAGGTCTCTCCTGTGCAAGTAACTGGAGCAGCTTTTGTGGCTGTGTCACCCAGCCAAAAGTTCTCCCACAGGACCACTGAGCTTCTGTATACCTATGGCTTAAAGCTCGAAGCACTGGTTGCCCTTTCCGAGGTTTTATGCATTAACCAGTTCAAGCCCAAGGGCTCAGAGCTAACAAGCATTTGAAACCATAGAGCTATACACAGTAGTGCTGGGACCATGCAGCAAATCAGTGACAATGAGTTCGCGATAAACGTGGTTTACTATAGAAATCTAGTGTGAAAATTTAGTTGCGCTCACAGAAAACGCTGTTTTTTTCTTAGTCGGTCATTGGAACAAAGCAATGCATGTAAAACTGGATATCTCGCTGAACCCTCAATATTTTTTCAGCTAAAGACCAAGAGTTGCATGGAAGTTGTGCAATCCACCAAGTTCCGAGTGATTTGTGCCAGGGGCCTGGAGCAGGCTGGGAAATTTGTGGATGGCCAGCGGTATTCACTTAGTAAGGCAAGCTTTTTCTGTAAGTACAGTTTTTGGCATGGCACTGGTTAGGGACGCATGCATTAAACTGACTACTCTGCACGTGCCAATGCTTCAAGAACAATGAAGTACATGAAAAAAAATTGATTGCCGAAAACAAAATTGCCGCTTCTGTTATGTTTTTTCAGGAAAGTATTTTCCATTTAAAGGGCTCAGTGTGCTGTAAAAACAATAACAAATATTATGTGCTTGTGGCTTTTTTTCAAATTTACCCTTCCACGTCTTTGTTGGCCTGACCTTGTAGCTTGTCTGCATGAGATTGGCTGCTACCTACAGTTCGCTTTTTCGTTGCTTTTTATTGGTTGTCAAATTGTTTGTGTGGCAGTGTCATGCAGTTTGGGAAGTAATCTAATCTGATTTCTGCATTGGCCTGAAGTGCAAGCTTTTGCATGTTGACGTGAAAAAAACCATCGAGAAAAGACGCAAGACCAGAGGAAGACGCACACAGACTGTCGCCGGACTTTCAACTGAGTTTATTAAAGTTCCACCACATATTTATAGCCACTACTTGCGCAGGCGCACATACATGCCACATTCAACAAAGGCCGGACGTCATTGCTAGCCAGATAAAAAATGCCATTCTTTGTCAGTGAGAATAACAGATGGGTCGCTGATACAAACACGCTCGTTCTTTTTTATTAAAAACGCTTCTAACAGCTCGCGCTCGTGCCTGGACTTCCCGCGGCCAATAATGGTAGCATTGTTCAGCAAAGCTGAGCAATTTTGGCACTCCTTGACATGTATGGCCAGGTTGCTCCCTGTACCTAAGCGCAGCGTTCTGCCATGTTCCCTGAGTCGCTCGTTCAAACATTGCCTCGTCTGCCCAATGTAAATTTTCCCACAAGAAGTAGGGATAGAATATACTACCACCACAGCACACTTCGTGAACCTTGTTTGGTGCTTAGTTTTGCAGGCAGGCTCTCTCTTGGAGCCGGAGATACGGACGCAAAGGCTGGAAAGCTTTCGGGGGGCCGAAAACACCAAATTCACTCCAAATTTTTGGGAAGCCTTTTTCAGTTCATGCGAAATTCCATGGTAGTTCAGCCTGGAACCACGAGCACAGAAACACGAGCTTCTAGCAGCTGTGCACAGAGTCGCCAGGAGGGCCCCACCAGAAGAGAGGACCCACTGTGTGTGGGAAGGCGTTGGATGCCTGGAGAAGACATGGGGAAGCAATAAGAAGAGTGAAGACCTGCGACCCTTGATTGCCCACTTCAAACAGAACAACCTCAGTCTTCTACAGGCGGATAAGGAAGGTGGGTTTGTCGTGCTTCCTTCTTCATTGTGTGAAAAGAAGGCGAACGAAGCGATCGAGAGAAATTTTAAGCCGTCGGATTTAAAACCTCGTAAGGCAAAGGCTCCAGCCCTCCGTCTGCTCAACCAGCTAAAGTGGTCTAGATTGGAAAATGAGATCCGAAAATGTGAACAAAATGTCTTGCGTGTGTTTTTCACGGCAAAGACTCCTAATCTGGGAAATCCTTTTAGGGCCATCGTGACTGAAGAAGGCTCTTGGCAGAAGATGGTGTCATTGTTTTTGCAACGTGCCTTAGGAGAACTTCTTCCGCCGGATCCGTTTGCAGTTCGGAGCTCGACATCCCTGGTGGAAAACCTCATCGACGGTTTTTCCAGCGCCAATGCGGCTTTCTCGATTGACATAGAGGACTTGTTTTATTCAATACCGCAGGACGAGCTTCTACAAGCAGTGCGCGACGTGATTGAGACCAACGGGATTGTTGCATTCCAGAACAAATGCGGAATAGCACTCGACTCTTTCCTGGAATTGCTGAGCGTGTACCTAATGTCCACTATCATAGAGCACGGTGACAACTACATTATACAGAGGCAAGGCATCTGCATAGGATCGAGTGTAGCGCCTGTACTGTGAACGTTTTTTTGGCCAAGTTCGATTCGTCGCTGCAGAAAGCACTTCAAGACAAGCGTGTTGTAAAATTTTTTCGATATGTGGATGACTTTTTAATTATTTTAAACTTCTCATCAACTGACCAGCTAACCTCTGTGGCGGACCAGATTTTAAATGTTTTTAGTGCCTGTTCAAAGAACATCGTCTTCACCAAAGATTTACCCTCTGACAACACCATTAGGTTTCTAGACTTAGAACTCAAGTTTTTAGCTGACGAACACGTTTGCTGGAAGTATGCCCCCCGGTCTAAAAAGGCGCTTTTGCCTTATGCTTCAGCTCACTCGAAGCTGGTAAAACGTGGCATTGCCAACCTGTGTTTCTCAAATGCACTGAGAAAAAGTTGCCCGCATGCCATGCAGCAGAGTCTTGCCGAGCAGGTGGTTCGACTAGAGGCCTCTGGGTTTCCTTCCTCTTTGCTGTTGGCGGTCGCTGAAGCCTTGGTCAAGAAAATGAAGAAGCCTGCTGCCAATACTGAGCACCCAACAGAGAGGACAAGGAACTTTGAGGTGATTCTCTACTACCATGGAATTTCGCATGGACTGAAAAAGGTTTCCCAAAAATTTGGAGTGAATTTGGTGTTTTCGGCACCCCGAAAGCTTTCCAGCCTTTGCGTCCGTATCTCCGGCTCCAAGCGAGAACCTGCCTGCAAAACTAAGCACCAAACAAGGTTCACGAAGTGTGCTGTGGGGGTAGTATATTCTATCCCTACTTCTTGTGGGAGAATTTACATTGAGCAGACGGGGCAATGTTTGAACGAGCGACTCAGGGAACATGGCAGAACGCTGCGCTTAGGTACAGGGAGCAACCTGGCCATACATGTCAAGGAGTGCCAAAATTGCTCAGCTTTGCTGAACAATGCCACCATTATTGGCCGCGGGAAGTCCAGGCACGAGCGCGAGCTGTTAGAAGTGTTTTTAATAAAAAAGAACGAGCGTGTTTGTATCAACGACCCATCTGTTATTCTCATTGACAAAGAATGGCATTTTTTATCTGGCGAGCAATGAAGCCCGGACTTTGTTGAATGTGGCATGTATGTGCGCCTGCGCAAGTAGTGGCTATAAATATGTGGTGGAACCTTAATAAATTCAGTTGAAAGTGCGGCGACAGTCTGTGTGCGTCTTCCTCTGTTCTTGCGTCTTTTCTCGCTGGTTTTTTTCACGTCAACATGTACCAACTCACCCAACAATTCACGCTTCTGAAGCTTTTGCATGTGGGGCAGGTTTATGGTGCCCCCTTGTTTGCTGTAACTGCAGTTTGGCCATGAGGGTTAGTCCTTTTTTATTTTTATGCAGTGTCATTTACTTCATGCATAAATTAATGAAGTAAGCACTATTTTTGTAATAAATGAACATTCATTATAGCTGCGGCCATTATAAGTGCACCTGGCTCTAAAATGACTGTCTTCCGGTATTGAGTATTACATCTTAAAACCAGCCGGAAGACACAACACAGAAGAAGAGATAAGCACAATACGAGGCTGGTTTAACCAGTGAAATTTTATTGAAGGAAAGTGGCAAAAGAAGACCTGAAAAGAGATTCACGCGCGCAAAACCCCAAAGCAGTGAGAGGGCAAAAACAATCGAAAGGCAGTGGCGTGCTAGTAAACCATCTAAAAAACTAATTCCTTACAGTGAAGGTTCAGCGACGGTTTAGCCAGGCACATGTCCTTAGCCTTACCGATGTAGTAAGCCTCAACTATATCAGGACAGATTTATCACTTCCCTTAACCACTGATGTGCCGCGGAAATCAGGCGTGCAAAGAGAAAGGTCGTCCTCTGATTGCATTCCCGAGATTGAACGTGCAGTGTCAGGTAAGAATTCGCCTTCCTCTCTATACAGTGAAAGTGCTCTCAGCCAGGTGCACATTCAGACATCTGTCTGTCTGCCCATAGTAGTTTCAGCTACAAGGCAGTGGAACGCAAAAAACCGTTTTTCTTTTGCAAGTGGTGAACATTTTTTATCTGCCACTGTGCATAGCGGACGACTACCCGTAGTTGTATCAATCCTAGTTTGAACGGTGGTGCAAAGGGCTCCTACTTCGCTTTTAGCTGTCAAGACAACAGCAACATCATACTTTGGTGCAACTTTCTTGGGACGGTGGAAATGGCGCGGAGGTAAGGTATAGAGGCGGCCTTTTTGTGCGGCTCAACTACGTCAGCATCATGCGAGTGGTGTTCCTTTCCCTCGAGCGAGTAAAAACACACTCTTGCGCAAGATGGGCAAGTGGGAACCCAGCTGCCATTGGCTTGGAAACCTGCTCCGAGAATGCATTCTCAACACTGTGATGGCACGACTTCCATAAAGTGGTCATGATGCATACGATTGCCAACCCGTCCTTCACCAGCCTCGAGTGGTTTGACTCATAGCTAAGAGGCTTCACAATCTTGGGCTGTGGCGCCAACATATGTGGTCGTCCGCAAAGGGCAGGTCTAATTAAATCAAGAAACTGCAAATGGTATTGCTTAGTGAAATTCAGATGTAAAAGATAGGCTTTGACCGCATGCCTAAAGATTTCTAAAACGTCTTGTGCCAACTTATCTGAGCCCTCCTTGTGCAAGAAAATTAGGTAGCTATCAACATAACGAAATGCTACTATGCCGAGGTCTTCCAAGCAGGGCTTTGATGCGGTATCGACTCTGGACAGAAAAAAATGTCGCGGAGGAACGATGCGACCTGCGGCCCTCTGCATATGCCTGATTTCTGATGTAAATACCGCCCTGCCAATTCACAAAAGTGTTGTTCTGTGGTGTTCTAGTTTCTTATGGACAGCAATCTGGGCAGGTGCTCTGCGGTGAGCATCAACATGGAGGGCCTGTACTGTTCATTGTCACATGATAGACCTCTGAGGGGTGTGCAAAACTGCATCAGAATGAACAATGAACATGCTTTTACAGACGATTGCGTGATTTTGGTTTCTGGCTTCATGGTGCTGTTGTCCTTTTACTGCAAATCGGCATTTGTCAGTTGGCAGGGCGGTATTTACACGCAGGTTGTACCTTTGCTTAGTAACATTTTTTTTGTCTAAAGTCGATAACGCATTAGAGGCCTGTTTGGAAGACCTTGGCAAAGTAGCATTTCGCTATGTTCATGACTACCTAATTTTCTGAACATGGAAGGCTCAGATAAGTTGGCACAAGATGTTTTAGTGGTCTTTAAGGCGTGCGGTCAATCCTGTCTTTTACATCAGAATTGTCTAAGCAGAACCGTCAGAAGTTTCTTGATGCAGACCGGCGCTTTGTGGACCACCATGTTTGTCGGGGCTACAGCCAAAGATCGGGGAAGGCTCTTTTTAGCTACGAGTCGGACCACTTGTGGCTGGAGAAGGATGGTGAAGAGGTGTATTTGTCGCTGGCTAAGGTCTGCAGTAAAGATGGAAACACTTGATGGGTGTGCAATCGCGTGCATGACATCAGCTTTACATAAATCATGCCATCACTGTGCTGGGGCCGCATTTTTGTAGCAGGTTTCCGAGCTAATGGCAGCTGGGTTCCCACTTGCCCATCTCACCAACAAGTCAGGCCATGTTTTCACTCGCTCGAGGGTAAGGAGTACATAATCGGATGATGCTGATATACCTTACCTCCACAGTATTTCACAGTCTCAAGAAAGTCGCGGCAAAGCGTAATGCTGCTGCTGTCTTAACAGCAAAGTGCAATAGAGGAGGCCTTTGCGCCGCCATTAAAAAAAGGCTTGATAAAACTATGGGTAATCGTCCGCAATGGACAGTGTCACATAAAAAAACGTTCACCACTTGAAAAAGTAATGGAGTTTATTGCGTTCCACTGCCTTATGGCTGCAACTACTATGGGCAGACAGGCAGATATCTCAATTTGCACCTGACTGAACAATTTCAGTCTATAGGGGGAAGGCAAAAACTAATCTGGCAGAGCACGATCAATCTTGTGAATGCAAATCTGAGGACGACCTGTCTCCTTGCACGCCTAATTTCCACGACACATCAGTGGTCTACGGAAGGGATAAATCTGTCGGTAGATAGTTGAGGCTTACTACATCGGTAAGGCTAAGGGCACGTGTGGCTAAGCCGTCAGTAAACCTTCATCGTAAGGAATTTTCTCTTTTAGATGATTCATTAGTACGCCAGTGACTTTTGATTGCATGTCGTCCTTTCACTGCTTTGGGGTATTGTGCGCCTGTATCTCTTCGCGGGCCTTCTTTTGCGGCTTTCCTTCAATGATGCCGCCGCGGTGGCTAAGTGGTTATGGCGCTCGGCTGCTGTCCCGAAAGACGTGGGCTCGATCCCGGCAGCGGCAGTCGAATTTCGATGGAGGCGAAATTTTAGAGGCCTGTGTACTGTGCGTTGTCAGTGCACGTTAAAGAACTCCACGTGGTCGAAATTTCCGGAGCCCTTCGCTACGGCGTCTCTCATAGCCTGAGGCGCTTTGGGACGTTAAACCCTCACAAATCAAATCAATCAAAACCTTCAATGAAATTTTTGTTAGTCCAGCCTCTTCTTGAGCTCATGTCTTCTCGTGTGTTGTGTCCTCTGGCTGGTTTTAAGGTGAGTCAGCACCAACTCGCCCAGTCATGAGCCTTGTTCAGTATTACGATGTTTTAAATAAAGTGAGAACTTTACTAGGCTATGTTGCCGGGGATCGTGTCCGCAGCAGTTGTGGGCAACTCACAAGAGATAGCGTCATACGAGTGGTTGTAATTGGAAGAGGATGATGTGAGGATGCTTCGCGAAAAAAATTTCGTAATCGGATACTTATTTACAGCCAAAATTGTCCAAAAAGTGGCCAGGCAGAGAAAAAGTGCCGCAAAATTTTAAAACGCTGAAAGTAGGTGGAGCAACAGCGTAGCGCCAAATTTGAAAAACTGGAAGTATGGACAAATCCAAAGCTTGGCGCCGTTTGAAAACTCGAAATAAGCAATCATGTGACTAGTGATAAGGTAACCAGGAGATAGAAAAAATAATTATAAATTAGAGGCAATTAGGTAATTAATGAGAAGAAAAAGGCAATGAACGGGTGATTAGACTGGGCGGGTATTCAGTGAGTGGGCGGGAACGATGCGTGGTGGAAAATTTGAAAACTCGAAATGGTTGCTGGGCTGAAATGAGGGTAAAATAAGAGTTAATCCATAACCAATCAAGTGAACGAGAAAACAACCATGGCGCCAAATTTGAAAGGCAACCAGTGTCGAGGAGGCGTCAACGCTTTCACATTCCTTTTGTGCAGGTAGCTGCGGTGATCTCTATTTTTTTTCAGCCAAGACAAAGTCCACATTTCTTGGCTCGTGGGCGATGTATCTAGGAACCTGCGGCCAGGACAACACTGGACAGCGTGCATCAGCAAGCTCGAAAAAGCACGAAACAATATATAAAAATTGATCATTTTCTTTTCAATTCTAGTGGTTTTGTGCATGAATTACTCTGGAATGCACAAAGCTTGTGTTAACTGACAGGAGACCATCAACAAGCTGTGCGTTTTTGTGCATTGCCTACTCCAGAATACACAAATCCTGTGTTAATTGACAGGTGACACAGTAACGACTGCGACACAGTGTACGAGCAATACACAAGACACACTACAGAAGACAAGGCAAACTACAGAAGACAAGGCAGACTACACAAGTCAAGACAGACTACACAAGACAGGACAGACTACAGAAGACAGACTATAAAAGACAAGACAGACTACAGAAGACAGGACTGCAAAAGACAAGACAGACTACAGAAGACAAGACAGACTACACAATACATGCCTAAATTACGACGACTACAGACTACAGAAACTTTCTGTCTTAGAGTTCTGTAGTGTGTTTTGACTGGGTAGTCTAGGGTAGTTGGAAAACCACGTTTGAAATAAAGCGCGCAGGAAGATGCGGGCTTTCATCCCTGCTGCTGCTGTCATCGAAAGAGGAAGAAAAAATAATTTATAAGATATGGTGATCCAGAAACACGCGTGACGAATTTTACTGACATGGCTGCATGACGGTAATCATAAGAGCCTTTTTCCCCCAGTTGTGGTTTCTTTAAAAGAGACACGAAAAGGAAGGAACGTAAACCATTACTGGGGAAAAAGCCGCCTTTCGTTGGCATCACGAAGCCAGAGCTTCTTTGCTTACAGACGCACAGAAGATAGGTTTGGCACCAGGATATTCGTGGTGAGCTGGAGCAAAAAAGAAGAGAGACGGGAGGGGTTATAATGCCTTCGTGGCATTTAGATAACACCAGTAATAAACTGAACAAAACGCTGCGATGAGAGCTTCACATACTGGCTTAGCCGCAAGAGCGCCTAATAGGGCTTCCTTATTGGGGAACTTCTTTGTGATCATGTTGTGAAGAAGCCACCCGACAAATTCTGATGGGCCTAGCAGGTTTTCACACTCCCCTTTCAGCTTTCTTGGCCTACGTCATCAGTGCAAGTGCTTGTGGTCTGTTAAACAAAACATGCCACTTCTGACAGCGCAGTGTAGAACGCGCGATGTGTAGCGAGGTACCTGTAATCGGCAGAAAAAAGGCCGCGACACGTAACGACAACGAGGTACCTATAAACGGAAGAAGAAAAACAGCGCAGAACGCACGAAACTTGCAAAACCTAGGCGAGAACAGGCCACGCCCCTTTGCTTGAAATTAGCTCATGTTGTGTGATGCAGCAGTCAGAGGTAGAGATATGAAGGACTGTTGTGTTCCCGGGTGTTCTACCCACACTCTTAAAGTGCACCAGCTATTTGGCTTTGCTCGTGACAGCGCGCGCTGAAAAAATTGCCACTCGCAGGTGAAACCAACCGGCTGGACCAACAGTTGCCTCCAAAGTATGCGAGGTAAGGCATGCGAAACGCTTGAAATTTAGAACAATTTCTGCTGTGGACAAAGGAATAATGCACAACTTAATTATCTTTTGCATCCTCATAATTATTGAAATTAGCAGTCATAATATGCATCTTCTCGCATCGATTTCATCGTGAACGAGAAGCTATTTAACGGCTGCGTTTCGCGAAAATGCAACTGCAGCTCGAAATAAGTAACCTTGATTGTCAGAAAAGTAATCGAAATGTAGAGTATCTGGGTCAAGAGATTGCACTGCAATATGCTACGCAAGTTGTAAGAATGCTATTGTGAAAGAATGAAAACTACAGAAGAGAACCAACACGCATGAGTGCGCCGACTGTTCATAAGGCGCCGACTTCCTCGGCAGATTAGCTGCGAAAGATAGTATACTTTAAAGCAGCTACCTCTAATTCACTGTTCGAACAATCTCTGATACCAGTCTGTCTCGGTAGAATACCAAATTTCCTGAATTTCACGCGGGAGCTACGGTTTTCTCTTCGAAACGGCGAGCCGCCGCATTGCGTTCAATGCAGCCACACGGTAGAGTGAGACGCAACATGAACCCGTCGAGAGCGGTGTCTTCACCCCGAAAACGGCGCTGGTTCATCGAGGCACTCTAGCGTAGGCTGTACGAAAGAGCGCGCGCTCCACTAGAGACAGGCCGTGGCGGCGCAAATGAAATTCGGCGGCGTTTTTATGGAGGAAAAACGCTAAGGCGCCCGTGTGCTGTGCGATGTCAGTGCACGTTAATGATCCCCAGGTGGTCGAAATTATTCCGGAGCCCTCCACTACGGCACCGCTCCTTCCTTTCTTCTTTCACTCCCTCCTTTATCACTTCCCTTACGGCGCGGTTCAGGTGTCCAACGATATATGAGACAGATACTGCGCCATTTCCTTTCCCCCAAAACCAATTATAATTATTATTATTCCTCCTCCGATGTTAGCGGGAGGGGTGGTGTCTGGTGGAGTACGTCAAATGTATACGTCACGGCCCCGCCTTGAAAAACACTTTTTTTTGCTTTTTGCTGTCCGGGATATTTTATGGAGGGAGGGGAGTGCGGTCTCCTTGGGGTCTCCTCGCGTTGTTAATAATAATAATTGTTTTTGGGGGGGAAAGGATATGGCGCAGAATCTGTCTCATATCATTGGACACCTGAACCACGCCGTAAGAGAAGGGATAAATGAGAGAGTGAAAGAAGAAAGGAAGAGGTGCCGTAGTGGAGGGCTCCGGAATAATTTCGACCACCTGGGGAACTTTAACGTGCACTGACATCGGACAGCACACGGGCGCCTTAGCGTTTTTCCTCCATAAAAACGCAGCCGCGTTGTTTGGTCGCGCTTTTTTTTGTCCTTCCTCGCCCAAGCCTCCTTCGGCCGCGCGTAAAGGAGGCTGTTCATTGTCTGAAATAAATCGTGGACGTAGTCATCCGGAGTGAAGTGTCTCCCGCAAGCCACCACATTCTTGGCCTTTGTGTCTGGAAGGCCGATGAGTTGGAGCCAGACACGACTAAAGGCAGAATCTTCTGGCAACCTGCGCCGGATCGTGGTTCGACTCCAGTCGCTGCGTGCATATCCAACGACAAAACACCTGTCGTTGCATTTTCCCCGCACACTGAACCATCGAGAGATTGCGATCAGCTCGACCACCTCAACATGTTAGCGAGCGCATCTTTTTTATATATATATGTTTGTTTTGTGAGTGAGATGCCTATTTAGGCAGCCTCCTTTTCATGCATGTATTTTTGTTGTGGTTTTTTTGTGAGGCCCCCCACCATTTTACCACCGGAAGAGCGGGAGTCGCTTGTGTTCGAAACGCACTGCGCAGCGCGGACCCGGGAAGCACCCGACATTTCTTGCAAACGCACGCTTGCGTTTGCTCTTCTCCATGTGTGTTTATGCGTTCTATGCACTTGTGTCTTTGCTCTGCTCCTAAGTTCTTGTCTTTCAACGGAGCCCAGAAAATCAAGGCAGTAGCAGTGTAGACAAGATGCAGTGTGTGCGCGGGCCGGAGGTAGGCATTTGACCTAAAGATTCTGGACCTCCCCTCTACCTCAAAAAGAATTTGCTGACCTCACTCAAACTCAACCTCATCAGTTGAGGTTGAGGTCTGATTTGACGCCACCACCTACCTTTTCCTGATGCCACTGCTGATCTCACTCAACCACACCTTAACTTCAAATTGTAAGGTTGAGGTTGGCTGCTCGCCCTAAAAAACAAGCTAAAACAAACAAAAAGCGATTAAGAAGTTTTTCAGTTAAAAACAATTCTGAGAATCCTGTGAGATAGGAAAGCCAAACTGATGATGGTATTATTTAATAAGGTGTCTACAGACACTATTGATGTGCAAAATCTGGGATGAATCCTCAGAGCGTATATGGCCTGCGGGCAGGGGTGTCCCATACGCACGTCGGTCTTTATATGTGTCAATATTTAGCAGCCTGCTTCGTGTATACTTGATCGTATTGAAGCCTCTCGCTCATTCACGCACGAACCGGCAATTCACAAACACGGACCTTCTACACCCTCTACCAGAGATTGGGAGCAGCGGCGGAGGTATTCACGAAACTCTTTTCTGACGAGACAATAGTTACCGAATATAAAGAAACTGGTCGTCGATGTATTTTCCAATGTGACGGTTATTTAGACGCATATCAGTATATTTCGATATTATAGCTCAATCTGGCTTAGCCTGCATGCTCTTTTCGGTCCTCTGTATGTTGCCTTAGAAAACACTTAACAAGCTGCGACTGTAGTACACCAACAGAGGCACGTTGTATTTATGTCTGTGTAGAAGCGCGTGGCTTCTTTTATTAATGCAAAGCGTTAGATGGCTCAATTTCAAGGTCATATCCGCCAAAAAGTGTCCGCAAGAAACGGCACCAGGTGACGTCCCGAGCCGACGAGTCACGCGACGAAGATGACGACGCCACATAATTAATGATAATATAATTAGATAACGTTAAGACTAAACACTATAATTAGTGATGACGCCATATGAGTGCGACGTCATACCAGGTCACATGACAGCGATGTACTGTGCCATCAAACCTAGTCACGTGACGATGCTGTAATATGACATCACAACTACTCACGTGACAACTATGTTATTTCTCGCCATACCAGGCCCCCATCCACCCCCTTCCATCCCTATTTCGAGATCTATATGGATCCCACATTACTACACATGCGCGCATGACGCATTGCAAAGATTGCCCACAACCCGGTCCGCATTAATGACATTCGGATTGTCCAGCAGGTAAACCCGCCAGTTCCTATGTATTACATACTGCAGAGATCATGCAACGGCCCGTGCCTTTGACTCTCGAGATGATGGCAATAATAATGATGCTAACATGTGTATTTTTATGAGCCCGGGGAAGTTTGACCTATTGCTACCAAATTAAAGACTGCCAGAACAATGATTAAATATTGTACGCTACCGAGCAACCGAAGACAGTTATTGTGCGGGAAAATAGGAACACTGCAGTTAACAATTAGGGATGATGATGTTGATGTTCCTGGGAGGGCAAGACTCTCCCCCGTTTCCGCCACTTCCCTCCAGGTGGCGATGGTAATGGTTCCGAAATCCTGGGAATTCTCCGATGACTCAATGATCCCGCGGCATTTCGAAAGAACGGCTAAATTACGTCTTCGAGCACTGTGCCAACTATTAATATCACACGGGTCAAAACAACTAGCCTAGAGTGGGCAGTGTGAACAGCTCTTTCTGTCAAGAGCACCAAAGCTCTCCGCTCAAATTTCCCCGCAGCGAAATCTTTTTCGACCGCCCCCCCCCCCCCCCCCCCCCCCCCAAGGAAGGAAAAGAAAGCGCCTAAATACTCATACGCCTCAACCGAATTATGAGACAAGCTGCTTTAAGTAAATCACTTGTTTTCCTTCAAAACTGAACTAATCAATGGTACGCCAGCATCTTCGTGTTTTATACCCGGGAGCACCGCGTGAGCATTCTGCGAAGCCGTTTAAAGTGAACGATGGATCTCTGCAATAAACGTAAAGGAAAGATAACGTGTAGTGCCTGGTGGTCTGCAAGGCAGGCCGCCAACCTAACTGATCCCATACTAGAAAATGAAAAAAGAGAAAGATTAGAAACATACGAACAAAAATTGCACACTAAAAACAGAAGCGAACAACAGTGTGCCCCATTAAACGTCATATTAGAAGGTTTGAAAGAGCGACTGAGCAGCACAGCGCGAGCATGTAGTCAGTCCTATTCACGCATCTTCATTAAAAACCAAAAGGAAAAGGAATCAGCTACCACGTCACCATACATTCATTATAGTTTTGCATTTTTCGCGCCTGTAAAACAACTGCTATGCTGGCGCGTTCTTCTCATGTTACGGTGTTTCGCCATAATAAGCGAATTTCCGAGAAGGAACAAGGAACTGGAGACCACAAGAGAGGTTACTCGGAAGGATACAAAGTGAAATTATGTTTGCATCTGCTTCCATTGCGGAACGGGAATATACAGAATTAGTGTGAGATTTGAAAGGGCAAGTCGCCGATCAAAAGCTTCGACGGTGTTATACAGGCTTTTCTAACAAATAATACACTTGCGCAAAGAAAACAGGACACAACAAAGTAACATATACGACAAGAACAGAGCGCAACTTCCATCTAGTTTCTTAAGAGCAGGCAACTTGAATATATACCAGTGTTAGCCAACAGAAAGATTACAAAACCAAAAGCAAGATAAACCTTTTCTGGATTCGTGGTTTTTTCATGAAATCTGCAGGTGTCATTTTTAGAAACTACCTGCATCACATTCTCTCGCCTGATCCGACTGCTCCAGTTTTTGTTAAGTCACCGTGTAATCTACAGCTGGATCCCTTTATTCGACTGCAAGGCAAGAGCCGTGACGTCAGCGCCGGCAACGAGCATGAGCACGAAGCAGTCTTGCTTACGGCCATCCGCGCTGCGACGAATTTATAGCGTGCTTGCTTGGCTGAAATTGTTTGCGGCATCAAAAAAAGCTGCTGCGGATCAACGTGAGTTACGTGCTCTGCGCGCTCGCGGGAATTTGAACCGTTTGGCAGGCAGCTACGGGTGCTACGCCAGCGGGGCAGGGGTAAGGGAGTGGCGTGCTGTGTGGTTTATGGTTTATGGGGGTCTAACGTCCCAAAGCGACTCAGGCTATGAGGGACGCTGCAGTGAAGGGTTCCGGAAATTTTGACCACCTGGGGTTCTTTTGCGCGCACTGACATCGCACGGTACACGGGCGTCTAGAATTTCGCCTCCGTTGAAATTCGACCGCCGCGGCAGGGGTCGAGCCCGGGTCTTTCGATCCAGCAGCTGAGCGCCATAACCACTCAGCCACCACGGCGGCTAGAGTGGCGACTGTGACAGCAGCACTCCTTCCAAGAAGACCAGGGTGGTGCGTCCTCCTGTCGGCTCGGGCTGAACGGACATACGGCGCCGCATCGAAAGCTAAGCGCGGACTGCGGCATCCGGTTGTCTAGACAGGGGAAACAACACCAAGCGTCATTGCATGAAAACTGCAGTGATGCGCAGCAACTGCGCTTCGGAAGCGGCACAAGTCGTAGTAAGACGTGGCAACTGCAAAAAGTCTCGACCTCAAAATTTCGACCTCACTGAATGACGACCTCACTCAACCTCAAACTGACGCGTGAGATTGAGTTCTGATTTGCTGACTTCACAAAATTTCGAGCCGTCGCCGACCTCACCTCATCTTCACCGCACGACGTGAGATTGAGGTCATTTTGAGGTTGAGGTCGACCGCATGAGGTTGAAACCTCATGAGGTTGCCCCCCTCTGGGACCACCTATACACAAGTGTTTCCGCATTACGCCCTAGTCGATAACACTTCTGTGGGGCCTAATTGGTGCATGGTGATACAAATGAATGGTGTGCGCAAAACATTAGACGAACCACATACATCAGAACCATTTGGAAGCGAGTCTGGTTGTTGGCAGCACTGCGTAAGTCAATTCCTGCAGGAAAAGTTCAATTTGTTAGCAGTAAACGACCCGTTCAGAACGAAAAAATCCGATGATGTTGTGGAGTTTCTCCAGGACAATGAAAATATTGGTCATGTTTTTTCAGTAGATGTGGAAGATTTGTTCTATTCAGTGCCACAGCGTGAACTTTTGAGTTCGGTAAATTCATGCATTGAAGTAAACAATGCAATTGCGTTCACGAATGCTGCTGGACGTTCCGTGAGGAATTTTTTTAATATGTAGGAAAGCTACCTTAAGGTCACTTTTAGGGTATGACCAGCCATTTCTACAGCGGAATGGAATTTGTAGTCGTTCGTGTGTTGCTCCTGTGCTCTGCGATATATTTTTAGCTTGTATTGACCGTTCCTTATACCATGTTTTCGAAGAAGGGATGATGTTAAAGGTTTTTATCTACGTTGACGACTTTTTAGTGGTTTTAAAGGCTGACTCTTTATACCAGGATATGATTAATGAAGCTTTACGTGATTTTAAGCAATACGGACAAGGTCTTGTTTTTACCAACGAGCTACCCCACAGGAATGTTTTGCAGTTTCTAGACAGCCAGCTTGAGGTCTGTGAACGCCATACTTGCTGGGAATACCTACCACGAGCAAATAATTCTCTTGCCTTTCAAGTCTGCCCACTAAAAGATCGTGAAAAGGGGCCTAGCAACTTCCATGTATGGAATCGGCCCTCGGAAAATGGTGGGCGCATGAATTTGAAGCAAGTTTTGATAATCAGGTGCGCCGGCTTTTGGCAGCAGGTGACCCTGTTTCGCTTTTGACAGCTGCGGCTGAGGCCCTGATCCGGAAAAATTAAACCAGAGCGCCAAAAAAGAGGGTGGCCGAATATGAAACTTACAGGCCTGTGGTGATGCCTGACATACATAATGTCTCCCGCCAACCCAAGAGAGTGGCTAGCAGGCATGGAATCCCTCTTGCGTTTTCTGCGCCGAACAAGCTTTCTAAGCTGTGCTCCCGCACGTGCGGTGATGGAAGGCATGGCTGCCAAATCAGGCATGGGACAACCTTTGTTCCTTGCTCCACCGGAGTCGTGTATGCTTTCCCACTCTCATGTGGAAAGATGTACATCGGGCAAACAGGGCGCTGCATAAATGAGCGACTCAGGGAGCATGCGCTAAATGTTAGGAACAAAAATGACAAAGGTGCACATCTTGTGTCACAAGATGCAGCAATTGTGCTGCAGCAATTGTGCACCGCGATTCGAAGAGACGGCGATTCTGGGCAGAAGCAGAAACGAACACGCGCGGCTGGCTCTCGAAGCATTCCATATTAAGAAAAAGGCTGAAGTATGTGTTGGTGATACTTCCTTATCACTTAACTCCGCCGAATTGAAGTTTTAGTGCTCGCATCATTGCCAGTAATCTCGCATGACTGGAATTTTTGCTAGCTTGAGCAAGAGTGGAAAAATGTATTTCTATGCGTTGGTGTGAGAATAAAATAGTTGTTAGTGTTGCGCCAGTCCCTGTGTTTCTCCCCTGTATGTGGTTCGTCGAATGTTTTGCGCACATCGTTCATCTCGCCCTAGTCGACACGCGACTGTAAAGACAGAACTTCCATACTCTTGCTCTGTAGCCGTACACCATAACCTCTTAGCCATCCATGCCGTACAAACAGCTTTCGGGAAATTATCAGAAAATAACTGAGCATATTGCAAGAAAATTTCGTGTGTGTATTTGTACCGTCTTCACAAATGACATAAATCGACTTAATTCATGCTCACATGAGAGTCTTATTGCGTACTGTTCGCGTGTTGCTTCCTCTGTCACCATTGTCTATGGCAGGACCGGATGTGAGCAAGTGAGGCTGAATGGAGCAGGGGATTCTTGACTTGTGCAGGTCCCGCTAACCTGGCGGCAAGCGGCTAAAAGTGCATCACGACGTTCTGCTCAGCGATGAACCAGTTGTTGTCTGATTCTTCGCCGGGCGGCAGGAACCCTTGGTAACAACGTAAGTAGACGAAACCATCCATGTCGTCCTGTTCATCCACGTCAGCCAGGTAGCCTTGGTCGTACTGATCGCTCTGATCGTCCTCGTCACTGTGGTCGTCCTGGTAGTCTAGGTCCTCCAGGCCGCCGAGCTCACCCAGGTCATCCTGGTCATCTTGACTGCCCAGGTCGTCCAGATCATAGATGTCATACGGATCGCCCATATCAATGTGATCGTTCTGATAGTCCAAGTCGCCTTCTCCCGATCCGTCCGTCTTGTCAGTGGTGTCAATTACTTCTTGCGGATGAATAAACTCTCTTAACAGCTGCATGTAACAGTTGGGGATGCCCCGAAGCCCCAGAGCGAAGATGACGACAATGCGCGTAGACATCTGCATGAAGAAGGCAGTAGAAAGCATTTTGAAGCGCAGGTAGACTTTGCAAGATCAGGAATGCTACCACGATGTACATCACATGCGCGCACACCATATTTGAATAAACAACATCGAAGACGACTCAACACAGCGGCCCCTCCAACTGTGCAAATGGTGGGCATCTACAAGTGCCCGATTTGAGGGAAGTGATGAGGCAAGAATGCGTGCCAAGCTTAGTGCAAGACGTTTCGAGGCTTCGACACCGACCTGTGGTTATCAACAAGAAGCCGTCGTGCCTCTGTGTGCAGCGAAGCCTTTCGCTATGCGTTAGTGCTAGCAGTGAAACAAACAGTTCTAAGCCCAATTCAACCCGAGATGAAGCATTTGTTCGCGCAGAATTACTTATTACAACGCCTACACGAAAAGAATCGGAGAGTAAATACGAAGGAACTAGCTCAAATAACGTCAATTGACGACAGTTCTTTTGAGACGTCTCTGTGCTAATGCTGACTGCTAGGAGGATGTTCTTCCATGATGCAAGTGTTTTAAAAGACCACACGTCTTCTTTTGCACTGTGTGCAAGTAGAAATGCCATCCCGACGTCGTTACAGCAGCAGTCATGGGAGATTCGGAGCTCAGTGAAGCTGTGTACTGTCACTGCGAGGTGGCGTTGCCTATCCAGCAGCATCGGCGGCTTCCTAGGCGAAAATAGCCAATCCAACATTTAGCCAAAATACATGAGAAATGCAAGTGTGTCCGAAGGAGCTGTTACTGCTGCTGCCGCTGAAGTTGTCTAGCGTGTGACAGTGGTCGCTGTTAGAGCGGAATTCCAGAAAAAAGCGTCGTGTGTCGACTCAAATTAATAGGAACCTCCGCATAAGTTTCGAGGAAGATGAAGAGGAAGGTGGCCTCTCGCTTCCTCTCCTTTACTGCCGTTTGCTGCCTGGAATCATTACCAGGAATTCGGAACACCGGGATTACCAGGAATTTCCTTGGCTTCCGCAACGTGGCGCATGACTTTCAACATTAACAAACAGCGCGCTGACGTGATCCGTGACGTATGAAAGATAGAGAATGACCGAGCGGCTGCCGCTGACTCTCTATAGGCCACTAGGCTTTGCCACACTGGCTGAATACTGTCCCGAATTCTGGTAATGGGTGGCAATTATGTGTTATCATGTGACGTCATGGGCGCCATGTTGAGCAGCGCGTAGATTAAGCGATGCACGCGGGAGGATGCGGCAAAAATCCAAAGCTCTTAGATCGCACCAGTTGTAAACACCGCTTCAAAATGTGACTAGGGACTTGTACCATGCAGGGGACACTTTGCGGGGATGGAATCATGGATGGGTGGATGGAAGTTAGAAGCGCCCCTATGAAACGGGGTGATGGCTGTTTGCACCACGCTCGCCTTTCTTTTTTCTTATGTCTTTGGAATGGCGGCGCTATCTGGAAGCGGCCAGAAAGAGCTGTTGCCCATCCATTATGTCTATGCATTTTTGATATTGCATCTGCATCCCTGATTTTGTTGGCAAGCGACTGTGCATTTAGCAACAGTCTCGGTGCTTGCAATTGGAAAAATGTTTATGTTAGTGCCCATGGGCGTGGCAACAATCCGTAAGCACCACAATTTTTGACCACTCAGACTGCCGTTTTTTGATACATGAACCCTTTAGGAAACTTCGCAAGTGGAAACTATGGAGTCTGGCGATACGCCTGGAGTATTCACCGACGTGATTACTTAAGGCGTGTCAGTTGAGCACGCCGAAAGGCCGCGCGCATGACTAATGTTCTTATCGGCACCTGCTCCCGCTTGCGTCGCTGAAGCTACCCGCTGGACAAAAAATGCCCCGTTACGTCACGCGGTGGCGCCTTCTTCGCGCCTAGCGTAGAGAGCCTACATGTTGTGCGCCTCCGCCTTCTTTTAGGGTGGTGTCGCCTTTTGACCTGGCTCGTGCCGCCACCCGCCGTTGACCAGTGTTGCCAGCAGACGTTGCCGCGCCATTTTGGTCCCCAGTCGGCATGCCGTCGCCGTGCGCATAAGGCTGTCGTCTTGCTGCTGCAGAGTGTCTGATTTTCGCTCTCGACGGGAAGTCTTTAATGATGCTAGCACTGTGAGCACGTTCAGAGTTGTGTGAACACCGAAAATGCCCGGGTGTTGCGTTCCGCAATGCACGAACCACTGCAGGAAGGGCACACGAATGTATCGTTTCCCGGCTAGCCCGAACCGACGAAAGCGCTGGCTTGTGCAAGTGAAAAGGGACGGCTGGGAGCCCACTGCTGCTTCTCGTGTTTGCGCTGTGAGCATTATACCTCACTTCACCATGTATTTGCGCGCGTACTTATTGCCATATTCTACATTTTTGAAGGGCTCTATACTTGTGTGTTTTTTGTGAGCGCGGACGGCCGTCCCAGGCAGCTATCAGCTGATAGCTGCCGGCGACGGCCGCCCGTAGCCGAGCGTGCGCGCAAGTGGAGGCTATGCGTTTAATTACCCCGAATTAAAAAGGCACGAAACATAAATGTTCATAATTAACCCTGGTTGTAGAACATGTTCTAACTTGGCAGTCGCATTTCAATCTTGGAATGCCCCGCAGTTCAGTTCTACGCATCGTTCAGCTACGTTCGGCTATCGGCTGTGTACGCAGTGTGCTGCATATTTATTGGGTATATTTATTGTATCTACGAAAAAAATAAATCGCTGTGTTGTTCGTGCTGAAATTCCGCACGGAGGTGGAATTTATGATTGATCCTTCTTTATACCGTGTTATTAAAAGTAATTGACCGGTTTGATTGCAAAAGATAAAAGCGAAGTCGTGCACTGCGAAACTTGTCAAACGTAGCTCAAACAAGTCTGGCCGTAAAGGCCCATTGTGGTGATTTAATGATAAGGTCGCGTATGGTGGTTTAGGCACGAACAACCAAGTGATTTGGATGAAATATTTTTCGTTCAACCAGCACATAATTATGCACTCACGTGTATTTCATGGTAATGTACGGCGCAATTTCGTTCACATTCTGTTCAAAACAAACTCGATATGTTTATGGTAATTCGTAATTTCGACGCGCGTATAAAATATTAGAATGGCTCAAGATACGCTTTCTGTCGGTCATTTGGTGCATCACTCGGAAATGTAGACCGCATGGCCTAAATGTTTTATTGCAAAAAATAGCAGGTAATAAGTTTTCCATTGGGGTCCTCATTACATTAATTTTCCAGCAACTGAAACAACTTATTGTGAGCAAAGTTAGGTTCTTTTCTACTCCTTCCTTCCCTTTCCCTTCCTTTGCACCGGGGGTGCCCCGTCAGAGACGGCTCTTGAAGGCTAGCTGAAGTTCCAGTTGACGATACCCAGCAACAACTGATACCTTGCAGGGGATATAACTTGAAGCTTTATATACAATAGTTTACATATATACAACAACGTTGAGCAGTGAGCACAACAGCAACATCGAACTGGTTAACATTAGGGGAGGCCCCTACCCGGCATAGCCGAATATGCGTTACATATCCCCTTAACCCAGAACCCTTTTTCCGGGCTCCGGGACCCAGTTTTAAAGACACATGGGCCCGGCCCACATTCATCAGCATCCAATCGTGCCAAACTCTTAACACGATTGGTTATTAGCCGTGTGGCCCGCCCTCTAACTTCCTTAAGGTACATAACCCTCTCCCAAATGTACATAGTGTAAAAAGGGCATGATTTTCTCTTAAAACAGAACATTCCGAGAATTCACACGCATACGAATTGGCTCCCTGGGTTACGTGCACCGCCCCACACTTCCACCGTCTTACACACTCTCTCTCCCCTATGAAAGGAAAAGCAAAACACATAAAAACAACATGTCAAAACACTTTCACGGGTACGTCTGTCTCCAGGACCCGTGACCATGACGGTTCTCGGAACTAGGGCAATTATCGGCCCCAACCCCAGCTGCGACCGTCGCGAACAACACCCGGGAGCGCAGAGCCAATTTTCCGACCCGAATCGGATCACAATGGACTGCCGACCCAGCAACCATCGTCCGGGGTCCAGGCGGCGCCATAACTCAACTGGTCGTCGCTGTCCCCAATTAAGCAGGTGGCTGCTTTCGCTCGGCCTGGTGGCGTCCTCTGCGCGCGCCCGTGTCTTGAGAACCGCTTTGTTGTTCCGATTTTACAGCCTTGGCGCTCTCACTGACCGCCAGCCAGCTGCACCGTCGCCCAAAGCTCCCTTTCATCCCGGACGCGCCCGACCCCGCTTCGTCTAGCAGCGTTCTCTTTTCAATAGAAAAGCTGTCGAACCTTGGTCGAAGCGTTCTTATCTTAATTGGGCCGCAAACGGTGTTTGTCAAGGCGCGGTGAGCCGTCGGCGTACGATGCAGTGGTGGTGCTGACGTTTTTATGGCATAAAGCGTTTCTGCACGGCCCAGTCGTGCAACATGCGTCCTCTCTTCGTGTCTTTCCCTCGAAAGGGACAAAGGCAGTCTTTGGGTGCGCGGTGGGGGTCTCCGGAGTGTGCGGCGGCGGGACACAGGAGGAAGAAAGATGGGTGCTCGTAATGAGCCCGCGCGCATCCACAGATCGCTTGTGTGGCCCGCGCAACGGCGGAGCTCGCTTCCCTTAGTCGTGGGGGAAGAAAGGGGGGGGGGGGATAAATACACACGGCGCATACTAGCCCTCTACATTGTGTTTTCAAATAACTTTGTTAAAATTGTCTTTTCTTATTCTAGGCACATTTTGAAGATGGAAGTTTTGAGCAGAACAGGCAAGATGGATTGAAAAAGCTGAGGCCGGGTGCTGTCCCAACTCTTTTTCCCTATCGTGGTAAGCACATATATGTAAAATCTATTTTGGAAGAGAAAAAAGTTCCATTTCGCTTCGACATTCCTAAATCTAATTTATGCTTGCAAAAAGAAAAAAAAAACATCTGAACTCATTAGCCCAATGCACAGAGGTATCCTGTCGTTATTTTATTTTTTACTCGAAGCACTCGAAACGGTGCATAAAATTCTTTGGGTGGTGCGTTTCATTTAAGAAAAATGCTAACATTTTCTTCTAATTGTTAGTCTGAAAGTAAAAATGGGTATCTAAATAAGAAAGCATAGGCAAACATTTCATTGTAGTGATGTTTGCGTCCTTAATTTTTTTTCAGCCGC
>JARKHS020021478.1:0-26844 GCA_030143305.2 Amblyomma americanum
CAGCGCACCGCGGTTGATCTCGTACTTCGCAGAAGACTCCGCCGTTCCCTTGACAGCAGGCAGGCCTATCGCCCAGCCGGGCTACCGACTCGGTCGCAACTCGAGGGCCAGCGGACCGCGGTTGATCTCGTATTTCGCAGCAGACTCCGCCGTTCCCTTGACAGCAGGCAGGCATTTCCCCCAGCCAGTCTACCGACTCGGTCGCAACTTGAGAGCCAACGGACCGCGGTTCATCTCGTACTTCGCAGCATACTCCGCCGTTCCATTTACAGCAGGCAGGCCTTTCCCTTAGCCAATCTACCGACTCGGTCGCGACTCGAGAGCCAGCGGACCGCGGTTGATCTCGTATTTCGCAGCAGACTCCGCCGTTCCCTTCACAGCAGGCAGGTATTTCTCCCAGCCACTCTACCGACTCGGTCGCAACTCGAGAGCCAGCGGACCGCGGTTGATCTCGTACTTCGCAGCAGCCTCCGCCGTTCCCTTGACAGCAGGCAGGCCTTTCGCCCTAGCCAGGATCTACCGACTCGGTCGCAGCTCGAGAGCCAGCGGACCGCGGTTGATCTCGTACTTCGCAGCAGCCTCCGCCGTTCCCTTGACAGCAGGCAGGCCTTCCTCCCTTAGCCAAGCATACCGACTCGGTCGCAACTCGAGAGCCTGCGGACCGCGGTTGGTCTCGTACTTCGCAGCGGACTCCGCCGTTCCCTTGACAGCAGGCAGGCCTTTCCCCCAGCCAGGCCACCGACTCGGTCGCAACTCGAGAGCCAGCGGACCGCGGTTCATCTCGTACTTCGCAGCAGACTCCGCCGTTCCCTTTACAGCAGGACAGGCCTTTCCCCCAGCCAGGCTACCGACTCGGTCGCAACTCGAGAGCCAGCGGACCGCGGTTGATCTCGTACTTCGCAGCAGACTCCGCCGTTCCCTTGACAGCAGGCAGGCCTTTCCCACAGCCAGCCTACCGAGTCGGTCGCAACTCGAGAGCGTGCGGACCGCGGTTGATCTCGTACTTCGCAGCAGACTCCGCCGTTCCCTTGAATGCAGGCCGGCCTTTCCCCCAGCCAGCCTACCGACTCGGTAGCAACTGAAGAGCCAGCGAGCCGCAGTTCCTCTCGTACTCCGCAGCAGCCTCCACCGTTGCCTTGACAGCAGGCAGGCCTTTCCCCCAGCCAGCCTACCGACTCGGTCGCAACTCGAAGAGCCAGCGAGCCGCAGTTCCTCTCGTACTCCGCAGCAGCCTCCGCCGTTGCCTTGACAGCAGGCAGGTCTTTCCCCCAGCCAGCCTACCGACTCGGTCGCAACTCGAGAGCCAGCGAGCCGCGGTTCCTCGCGTACTCCGCAGCAGCCTCCGCTGTTGCCATTGACAGCAGGCAGGCCTTTCCCCCAGGCAGTCCTTTCCCCCAGGCAGTCACCGACTCGGTCGAAACTCGATAGCCAGCGAGCCGCGGGTCCTCTCGTACTCGTATCAGGAAAAATACCCAAAGCTTGAAAACAAGCTATTATTGTACCGTTTCTTAAACCCGGGAAACCACCAGCCTCTCCCTAGCAGTTATAGGCCCATAGCCCTTACCAGTTGCCTCGCCAAGTCCTTTGAAAGTGTCCTAAATATAAGATTAAAATTTTATCCTGTGAACTTCTCTACACCCATCAATGTAGTTTTAAAAAAAGATGCTGCTCTTCAGATCACCTAGTCCGCCTTGGAAATACTGTCAGAAATGCGTCTATACACAAACAACGCTGTATTCGTGAAAGACATAAGAGCGCAAACTGGCAACACGGACGAGGAAGGGAACAGGACGAGCGCTACACAAGAATTGAACACAAGAATTCATTGAATAAGAAAGGAGCCCATCTTCCAGACCACTGCCAAGCATGCTCGAAAGAGAAACGTATAGTCTGCAAGCCCCGACTGCCTGAATGCAAAGTGCTACTGAAAAGCCGAGATAAGACCGAACGTGAGCTCGTGGAAGCCTTTTATATCAAGAAACGAGGTGACAATTGCATCAGTGATACCTCGGTTATTATCCGGCACAGTGAAATGATGTTTCTTGAGGCATATCTGTGAAAGGTAGATGTTTGTCAAATTTGAGATTAAGAGCATGGATAAGGTCAGAGGCTATATAAACGCTCTTCCATGAATAAACCCTGTTGAAAAAAAAAGTAACGCTCGTCCTGTTCCCTTCCTCGTCCGTGTTGCCAGTTTGCGCTCTTATGTCTTTCACGAATATGCACCAACAAGCCCAGTTGCAAGTACAACGCTGTATTGCAGTTTTCTTTTTTTTAGAAAAGGCATATGACACAACCTGGAGATTTGGCATTCTTCAAGACCTTGTCGAGCTTGGCATTTGCGGCAGGATGTTAAATTGCATAAAAGACTTCTTGTCCCAACGCTCGTTTAATGTACGCCTAGGGCCAACCACAAAGAATTTTATTCAGGAGAATGGAGTACCTCAAGGATGCATTTTAAGTACAACTCTCTTTGTCGTAAAAATGAATTCTGTTAGGAAAATAATCACAAGGTTTATTATGTATTCTGTTTATGTTGACGATCTTCAGATAGCATGTACATCCTCTAATATATCCACATGCGAAAGACAAATAAAGGTACCAATAATTGAACTGGCAACTTGCGCAGACAGGAATGGTTTCCACTCCTCTCCACAGAAAACAGTGGCCTTACTTCCTTCACTGAAACGGGGCGTACAGACAGATCCCACACTACACCTAAACGAAACCCTGTTACCTTTAAAAACTGAACACAAATTCTTGGGCATAACATCTGACCGAAAACTAACTTTCCTGCCTCACATAAATGCGTTTAAAAAGAAAACTTCTCGATCATTGAATATACTCAAAGTCCTTTCACACAAACACTGGGGTTCTGACAGGGCAAGCCTTCTTCAGATTTATCGCTCTGTGGGACGATCCTGCTTAGACTATGGTTGCAAGGTGTATGGTTCAGCAAGGCCATCCAACTTGAAACGACTAGATCCAGTGCATAATTTCGGTTTGTGCCTTAGCACTGGCGCATACAGGACGTCGTCCATAAGCAGTCTTTATGTTGAAACAAACGAGCCATCAATTACAGATATAAGGAGCATGATTACATGCTCATACGTTCTAAAAATACGTTCCATACCAAAACATATCTGTTACGAAGTAGTTAAGTGTCCCTCTAGTACACTCTTTAACAACAGACCACGAACCACCAGGCCACAGCTCTTGCGTTTTGAAGAGATTTGCCAGAATCTCGGCGTACTGAACACATATCCCAGCATTGCGCTAAGGTGAGATCCACTGCCTCCATGGTACGATTTTCCTGCATTGTGCGATTTCATTGTTACACAGTTCCGCAAAAAGGAAACTCCACAACAAAGGAAACTCCACAACAACATATAGTACAATAATTTCTTGCACTTGAGGAAAAATACTATGGTTTCATGAAGTTTTATACTGACGGTTCCAAAACGGATAGCTACGTAGGAAGCGCGGTAGTGCGAGGAATTTCGAAGAAAACAATACGGCTTCCATAGTGTGCATCCATCTTCATTGCAGAATGTTACGCAGTATGTGTGGCCATAAAAAATACTAAGCGAGAACCTCAAAAGGCGCGATTATTTACACAGACTCTATAAGTGTACTTACAGCCCTCCACTCTATAAACGCAATCACTCCTGTACTCGGTGACATCATACACAACTTAGTAACAGCCACAGCTCGAAGACAAAACATTAAACTCTGCTGGGTAACGATGCATGTCGGAATAAAAGGCAATGAGAAAGCAGATATTTCTGTGCTGCTCAAGCTGGAGGCGAGGAGATAAAAAAAGTAACTATGCCCTTTATTGACTGCACAAAATTAGTACAACAGAAATTAAGGAAAAATGGCAGTCAGCTTGGAACAGCGAAGTGAATAATAAGGTAACCTTAGTAAACCCGGTTCTAGGTGAATTTAAGTCGTGTGTGCACCAGGAACGTTAAGGAAGTGATCTTACGCCGTCTCCGAATAGGCCGCACGCACCTTACGCACAACTTCCTGCTAACGAAACAAGATAAACCTGTTTGCGAAGAATGCGGAGATGAACTTACGGTTAACCACATTTAATTCTCATGTGTGAAACTAGGAAAACTAAGAAAAAAGTACTTCACTCCATTTAATCATGAATGCAATTCTTTACACCCAGCATTTCTCTTAGATGATAATGCCATTGTTAACATACCTTCCGTTTTTAGCTTTTTAAAAGGAGCAGGCCTACTTGAAAAGCTGTATTTTTGAACCACTAGTTCGCTTTATTACATGATTCACCTCGGCGGCTTTCTCTATCCTGAGAAGTAGCCTGAGGCTTTTTCTTTGATTGCTTGGGAGCCTCAGGATCCTTGCCTATTCAAGGATAGCCGCTAGGGCTGCCTGACCTTCTTTAAGGCTTTTACCGTTACCGATTGTCAAATTTCTTCTCCTCTGTTATTACTATAGACAGTACAATCTTTCAAGTCATCTACACCATCGACGATTTTTCATATTCCTAAACATTCTACAGAGAACCAATTCTATACCTTGAGCTTGGCGCATGAGTGCCTTAGCTGCCTATGTGCCATAAAACCCAACACAGCAACAGAATATACTGTCGAGTTGAGGAAGGAGTAGGTCTGTTGGCGGCACCAGGTGAGTTCCTGGGCCTTGGCTTGGGACTTGTGAGGGGTTGGGTAAAGTTGCCTGTTGAGCCGATAGCGGTGGGTAATATCGTGAAATGAGACCAGTCGGTCTCTCCCAGACCTCAGGTCGGAGGTGTCCATGGCCCGGCTGACGAATCCTCCGGCGCTAGTGTGGGCGGCCTCGTTCTACGGGTTTGAGGAGTGGGCTGGGACCCAGAATCAGTTGAACCTCCCGAAGGGGAGATTGGGCGTGGAGGATGGTGGGGGATATGCGTCCCTTCTCGAAGTTGCGTATGACGGATTTTGAGCCGCTGAAAATTGAGTCGGTGGTGGTGTTGGCTATCGCTAGAGCAATCACTGCTTCCTCCGCTGTTTCAGGGAAGTTTAGCATACGGCCGCCACGGTGAGCGTGGTG
Source organism: Amblyomma americanum (assembly GCA_030143305.2). NCBI lineage: Eukaryota > Metazoa > Arthropoda > Arachnida > Ixodida > Ixodidae > Amblyomma > Amblyomma americanum. Next base: position 5,062 of record JARKHS020021478.1, read on the forward strand.
CCGGTCCCAGTTACCGCTGCCTCCATACAAGACAAGCGAATGGAAATAGTTGCTTGTTACGGCATAAATTTGGCGTGTAGAGCACGTGCGGGTTCTATGCGGCGACCCTTATGGTGGGCGGGATGCACATCCTTGGCAAGGGGCTTTATTTATAAAGCGATGTGAAGGGTTGATGAGCACGGTATGTACCAAAAGGTCTGAAGAAGAGCTCTGCGCAGACGCACTACAGCCCGAAAGCCCCAACCAGAAAAGGCGCTGTTTCGCCGGGCTTGGGCCCCTACACAGAGGCATGTGTGCGGCTCTTGTAGAAGCGACGCGGATGAAACAGGGAGACGGTGTGGGCTTAGGAAAAAAAAAGCTATTCAGCGCAAGCAATAGTGTTCATTTGTTTTCTTTTTTTTGGGGGGGGGGGGTGCGCTCTTTGAATTGTTTCGGACAAGAAAGAGTCCATGCGCTAAAATATTTCCAAGGAGCTATTTGTTGACACGTAATGAGAAAAAGCTTGACTATATGCGTCATTTCTAGACCGAGTTACATCAGCATCACTGAGACGGCAATTTCCAACTAACTTCGGGCGCGCACGATGCATGGCCGCGTTGCATGATACAAAAGAAGTTAAATGACTTTTCGGGTGATTGAAGAACAGCAGCGAAAATCTGATCTCGCAGGCGCCTAAGCGTCCAGCAGTGCGCTGCGCCGCGGTGGCTCAGTGGTTAGCGCACTCGGCTGTTAAGCAGGAGTACCCAGGTTAGAAACCGACAACGGCGGCCGCGTTCGTTGGTGGCGAAACGAAAAAGCCGCCCGTGTGCTGTGCGATGTAAGTGCACGTTAAACATTGCCAGGCGGTCGAAATTTTCTGGCGACCTCCACGACAGCATCTCTTGAGTCACTATTACCTTCCTCCCTGCCCTTACGGCGAGGTTAAGGTGTACACCGAGAACAGTTACCGCACCGTTCATTTCCTAATAAGCAATCCCTGCTGCGGCGTTCGTTGTGGGGCGCTGTAATGCATGACACGCTTCATTTGGACGAGTGTGTTCACCTACTAAAGTAACCATCATCATCAGCCTCACTACGCCCACTGCAGGTCGGAGGCCTCGCACATATATCTCCAATCAGCACTATCATATATATGCCAGCCGCGGCCGTCATATCCCTGCAAACTGCTTAATCTCATCCGCCCGCCCAACTTTCTGCCGCCCCCTGCTACGCTTCCCTTGGAATCCGCTCCGTTACCCTTAACGAACAGCGGTTATCTTGCCTGCGCATTACATGCCTTGCCCAAGCCCCTTTCTTCCTCTTCATTTCGACTGAGATGTCATTAACACGCGTTCGTTCCCTCACTAATAATACAAGCTACAACACTGGATAACACAAACAATTCGCTAGGGACGTGTAGCAACAGCATACGCTCAAAATGGCGACGTAAATGCGCACTTGAAATTAAAAAAGAGAAGCGGTGCCCTACAAATGGATGGGAAGGGGCCCGTAGAGACCAATTCCAACGCCGTCGAATGGGCGCTTGGGGCAGGCAATAGCTGCATCGGAGCGGTATAGAACGGTGGGGAGAGGTTTTGTGACATTGGCATTGCGGGCAGGAGCGAAAGTATTGGTGGATAAAATGGCACATTCCTCGCCAGTAGAAACGGAGTCCAAGGCGCGTGTAAGTCTTTACCACACCGGCGTGAGCACACTCCATAGGGTTCGGCGTGGAGAAAGGCACATATGTCGGAACGGAGGTGCCGAAGAATGACTAGGATCCATTTGCGCCCGTCGGTAAGGTGACTGAGGTAAAGCAGGTCTCCCCGTTGTGCAAAGTGGCGCGCTTGACGGCGGAGATTCCGGGCCTCAGGACGCGTAGATGATGTAGATCGGAGAGCGAGAAGGGAAGCGATCCAAGGGTCTTGGCGTTGTTCAGACGGCATGTCGGCAATATCAAGGGAAGTGGAATCATTGGTGGCGAGACATGTGGAGTCCAAGTTGCAGGGCAGAGGTCAGTGGGATAGGGCATCGGAATACTTACGGCCAGAGCGATAGACGAATTCAATGTCATTGTTGTGAACGCAGCGCTCAGAGAGCAAGACGGCCGGCCAGAGGGGTCTTTAAGGGAGGACAACAGCAGAGGGCATGGTGGTCAGTTACGACAGAGAATGGGCACTCATAATTGTAAGGCCGGTACTTGCCAATAGCCGAAATGATCGCCGGGGACTCTTTTCCGTTACGGAAGGACTCCTTTCGGCTTTGGTCAAAATACGGCTGGCTTACGCAACATGTTCAGCGAAGCCGGGTTTTTGTTGTGCCAGAACTGCGCCCAGGCCCCTGCCGCTGGCATGAGCGTGAATTTCAATGTTTTGGTGGGGTCAAAATGGCAGATTACCGGAGGGGACACAAGAAGACACCGAAGCGTGGAGAATGCCGCATCACAGGGTGGTTTCCAAGACGTCAGGATGGGGTCGCCGGCAAGCAGTTCAGTCAGAGGAGACAGCATGGAAGAGCAATTTCGCACAAAGCGGCGCAAATAAGGGCACAGTCTGATGAAGGCATACGCAGCTCTTTCAGTGTAGTCGGTCTGGGGAACTCGACGACTGCACGCAGTTTTTGCAGGATCAGGAAGGACGCCTTCTTTGAAGACAACGTGGCTCCATATGGTAAGCTGGTTTGGCGCAACAGCAGATGAATTGGTGGCATCTATCTGGAGAGGGGCAGGGTAGTAAGAGACGGGTATGTAAGAACGTGATCCAGTGATTCGACATATGTCCCAGGCGTTACCCACGGAGAAGCGTTGATTGGCAAGAAAAAGGGTTCGCGACGTAAATTGCGCTGTGGCCATCGCATATAGTAAGAAGAGCGAACGAAAGGTGGAAACAGTGGCGACGGGCAGCAGCATCAGTCGGAGTGGAAAGAACATTTGAATCAGGGCAGCAGGCGCACGAGGGGGGCACCAGGGCTGTAGAGAATGCAAGTAAGTCAGTATATTTGAAAATATACAGCGCGGAAAACGGGGACTTTAGGGTAGAAAACACAGGACAAGCGCTGACTCTCAACTAAAGTTTAATCACAGCAAACAGACAAATATAAGGGAACAGGCAACAATAAAACATTAAAACTACAAGGCACGTGCACTATGTTCGATCAAAATAGGCAACCTCACTGTCACGTAGGAGCAGGGATGGTTTGCTGACGCACAATCTAGATTTTTTTCTCATCTTGTATGCTTCTACGATTTCTCTAGTCAATTTATCGGGGTGTTTGTATAATATGTCACTGTAATACAAGGCAGGAAAACATGATTTACAATCTCGGCAATGATCAACTAAATTCGTGTAACGGTTCGAATCAAATGAGTTTAGATGTTTTTTCAGACGTGTGTTAATACACCGTCCTGTTTGACCAATGTAAATTTGATCACAGGACAGCGGTATTTTGTACACCACGCCCTCAGAACACTGTAAAAATTTCTTGTCATGCTTAATGCCATAAGACGCTACAGATTTGTTAGGATCGCGGGCCTTATTTTCAACAATTGAACAAATTTTATTGAGCTTATTTGGTGCCTAAAAAACTATATCAACTTCATACCTATGGGCCACCTTTTTAAGACCATGAGACAGGCGGTGTACATAGGGAAGGACTGCGAACTTTTTTCGTTTCTGTTCATTCTGTGAAGGTTGCAGCAAAGCTGAGGTTTTTAGCTTTTTAACTATTTTGTTGCAACCCAAAGTGATGAGCTCATCTGGATAACCTGCATCCCTAAGCCTTTTAGCCTGATCATCGAAGCTTTGCTTCATAGGGTGACGGTATTTTGACAACGCCGATGACAAAGATGAAACAACAATTCCGCTTTTCACTACGTTTGAATGATGCGAATTAAATTGAATGTTTATGTTTGATTGTTCATGTTTTATTGTTGTCTGTTCCCTTATATTTGTCTGTTTGCTGTGATTAAACTTTAGTTGAGAGTCAGCGCTTGTCCTGTGTTTTCTACCCTAAGGTCCCCGCTTTCCACGCTGTATATTTTCAAATATGTATCACCAACTCGCCCACCTTGCTATCGTATTGTCATCATCATCATCATCATCATCATCAGCCCTACTACACCCACTGCAGGGCAAAGGCCTCTCCCATGTCTGTCCAATTAACCCTATCCTATTGTATGTCAGTATATATTTAGCGACCAGCATTTTACCGGCTCCCGGTGAGGCGTCGCAAAGGAGGGCTGGTAAGAGTGGAGGAAGCTCAATGCTGACACGGGCACAGTCTATGATCGTGTGATGAAGGCTGAGAAAGTCACAGCCCAGAATGACATCGTGTGTACAGCGGGGCCGCAAGAGAAACTGGGCGACGTACGAAACGTCCTGGATAACAAGGCGAGCTGTGCACGCTATACCAGAGCTCGGATGCGGTCCCCAGTTTTAGGAACCGTCTAAACAGCTGCAACACATAAACCGCTGAATCGTGGATGCGTTCTTGCTTTGGATCCTTTGATATGCATCGGCTCAATGCGCAGGTTTTCATCTAGAGTCAGTATATTGCCGCGAATCTTTGCAGTGTTTGTTCATTTTCAAAGCTGCCTGCACGCCGCTTTATCGCTTTGTTTGCGATGCAAAACGCGACCAGATTTATCTCGACTGATTGCATCCAGGCAGAGCTGATTATGCGTTTTTCCAGAATGTTCTAGTAACTTTGCACACTTTATCTCGAAAGTTCGCTATCAGCTTTAAAATCAGCACGGTCGACAGCGGCGGGCATTCTGTTCGACGACCGCCGAGCAGGCTTGTTGCTACGCCGCCGCCGTGTGATTCAGTCCATTGTGAGGGCAAGCCAGCCCAAATAAAAAGTTTTGTTTAGACACCATTTTCGCATCCTTTTTGCTCTCCGAGTTGCAGTCACCCACTCCCTTAGAGTTAATATTGTCACCACTTCGCGACAATATTAACTCTATGGGAGTGGGTGACCACCTCCGCTGGAACCCTGTTCCATATAGTGCCTGTTGTCATCACAAATGCAGAGAGAGAGAGAGAGAACAAACCAGGGACTCCGGAACTTTTTTGGGAGTGGGGGGGCAAGCCTGGTCGTGTTTCTATGTCGTATTTACTTATGTATTTATTTTTTGTGTCAATATTTTATAATTATAATATTCTATTGTTATTTATTTATGTTACATATCATTAATGATAATGTTAATATTATCATTAATTAATATTATTATTAATTTAATGAGTAATTTCAACAGTATTAAATTTTAGATATTTGCATTCTTGCTTATTCTGCATTATCATGCACTTTAAAAATGGTTTGAAATTTCTGAAGTTCCCAAACCATGCGCAGACTAAGCAAATGACGCGTTCGAAACGAAAAACGAACGGGTGCTAAAGCTGAAAAAAGTCTTTCATTTGTTTCTGCATTCGCTCCCACAGTAAGGTAAAGCTTAGGCACTAAGTACAAGAATATTCCCACGCATTGATGAGCTTCGTGGCTGGTATGACAAGGGGGTGTCGGGCAGGAGAGGATATCAAAGGAGGCCAAAAGTTGCTGTTCGTTCTGCCGTTCTGGACACGAACTCTTTCATAATGACATCCAGTTGCAGGTCCGCAGCTCTCCTCTTGTGCACGTGCAGCAGGAGAAGGTGCGTCAGCCTCCTCTGCGTCATTCGATTGCGCAAAAATGTTTTTACTCGCCTCAGGGCACTGAAAGAGCGCTCTCCTGAAGCAGCTGACGCAGGTACAGAGAACACGAGTTGCAGGTACCGTACAACTTGATCCATCATTTCGCGCATGTCTGCAGACTTCCCCTGTAGAATTTGCAAAATGCGTTCGCTTGCGGCCGGGCCCTGGTCACGCAGGAGCGTTGGGAGAAGCACGAGTTGCGCTGAAAGTGTACTGGTGTCAAAATCTGCAGCGTGTGCTCCTAAAAGCTCATTTAAGTCGTGTGCCGCGAAGTTTCGACCTCCAGCAGCGTCAGTCAGAATGCGCTCCAGACTAATCAGCTGCTCCATGCCAGGCTGTTCGAATCGCCTTCGGATCTCGCTGGTAATCCGATCGATAGCGGCAAAAAACTGTTTTCTATGTAATGACTTGCAGTCAAGCGCTGCAGGCTCCTGAGGCTTGTCTGTGAATTGAATCCTTCTCGGCGGCTGCGAGACTCGGGGCACTCGAGGCTCCTTTAGCCCTAACTGTGTTGCTCTTGAGTGCGTCCGCTGCCATAGGACGCCAAATGCGGCGTCAGACCGTAGCCTGTACAAGCTGTCACAAAGAGCCTCTGCTGCCTCTTTTGCTCCTGCAGCGCGATAAACTGGGTGTTGTAGCATCCTCGCTAGCTCCTCGCATGGGCCAAATAGGGCTATAGAAAGGTTGATGCCCAATAAAGTTTCGAACTTCCCCAATACTTTCTCATATCCTTTCAGTGCTGTCTTGCTGGTGCCAATGAGAGAGCTTTGAACTTGTACCAGTTCCTGCAATGTCGCCTGCACCCTTTCATAGTTCTCGATAAACATTTCCATTGATTTCACTCTTACTGTCCACTTCGTTGGACACAATGGTAGCAAAGTGTTCGGCCTGGAACAATCCTGCTCATTGGCATCATTACCCGGAGGAAGGACAACGTTCGAATAAACAGTCTTCCTGTTTTTAGATTCGAGTATTGCATGGGAAACATCCTTTACAATGTTCAGAGCATCGCCGACATCCTCGCAGTTCCTTGCGACCTCCTGGAGTGCCAAGTCTTAGTCTCTCAGGTGTCTTCTTACAAATACCTCGGTGTCCATTTTTCATGTAACTTGTCCTGGTCCACTCATATACAGAAAATAACAGCTAAAGCATCCCGGACCTTAGGATACCTAAAACGGAATCTTCATGGAACTCCTGCTACTACCCGTAAGCTCGCCTATCAAACATTTGTTCGTCCGCAACTCGAGTATGCATCATCCATTTGGTCACCTCACCAGGCTTATTTAATTAACTCCCTTGAATCAGTCCAAAATCGTGCTGCGCGTTTCATCTCCAGAAACTATGACCGTCACTCAAGCGTCACAAACATTAAATTATCGCTCTCTCTTTGTACCTTGCAATCACGAAGATTAATTGCACTAATCTGCTTATTTCACAAGATAGTCTATAGCACTAATCTTTCGACTCTCCCTCTTGCCCAACCTCACCGCACCTCGCGCCGTTTAAACAACCATCTCAGCTTCAAACGCCTTTCAGGTAAAACCGTTGCATTCAATTCATCCGCTTTGCCGCAGGCTATTGTTCACTGGAATGGTCTTCCGGAACACATCGTCAATATTCGTGATCCAGCTTCTTTTAGGACCGAAATAACAGCCATTTTTTCTAATTACTGACGCGTCAATAACTATTGTATAATGATGTTCTTACTGTTTAATGAGTACTAACAGTCAATCAGCATTATATAATCGTGTCATTCATGCTCCTGTTATTACCCCTATTTATGTAATCCCCCCCCTCACACAATACTCCATGCTTGGAGCCTGTGAGGCAACGTGAATAAATAAAAAAGTCTAGACAGTGGTTACTGCAGTGTACAAATATTGACCGCGGTTCAGAGTCCGTGATCCTTTTCTGCACGCCGGTAAATCTGCCTGCCATATTCGCGGCCCCATCAAAACAGTGCCTCCTTAGGTTATGGAAGTCCAGACCTAAACGCAAAATCATGTCCTTCACGGCTCTATACAAGGTCTCAGCTCTACTGTCTGGTGCATTGTACATGCTCAGAAATTCCTCACGAACTTCCAGTGTAATCCCATCTACCCACCGCACACAAAATGTGAATTGCTCATTCCCTGTTACATCGGTAGTGCCGTCAGCGATTATCCCATAGAAGGGAATACATCTGACGTCTCTTATGATGCCCCGCTGAACGCTGTGAGCCATAATTTCTATGAGCTTGTTCTGTATGTCGCTGCTCAGCCATCTATCTCGCTGCTCCATCCATCTCTTCAAAGCAGGCACGTCTTGTGATCGTTCATCTAGCAGATCAAGAAGGTTTCCGTCATCTTTTGTTTGCCCTTGCAAAGCTTGGCCTGTGCGGCATAAGTAGCGGACTGAGCTTACTATAGCGCGCAGTGCCTGCCTGGCTTCCTCTTGCTGTCTGCTGCTGTGTTGAGATAATAGCTACGTGCATTCCTTTTTCTCTCGACAGTTGGCGACTTGCGGAGACGCAGTGAAATTGGCTCTTCTCGTGGCACTGAAACTTTTTGATAGCCTTTTTCCAGTTATTGAAACCAGCGCGAATAAAACCTGGTTCCACTCCTGCAACGTTTCCTCCTATTACTTTGAAGGCTATGAGGCACACAGTGCAAAAGACGACGTCGCGCTCATAGTCGTACGACAACCATGTGAATTTCTGGAACCATGCATATTTACAGGACCTTCCGGTTTGGTTGCTTGGAAATTTGTAGCCCTTGGGAGGCAGTGATGGGACAACCTGGGGCGAGTCGTCGCGTCTTGCGGTTTCCACCGGAGCGCAGGCGCCGGAATTCGATGTAGTCCGGTCCAAGTCTGTTGTGAAGGAGGGCTCTCCATCTAGTACAACCTCTGCTGGGTTCTCTGCAATAAGTGAGATAAAAGGAATTCTTAGCCGACCACTGTATGGATCTTTTATTTTTATTATCCCTTCAAAGAAATAGTAAGAGAAGTTAAAAAAATGCATCAAGCGCTAAATGTTCATGAACTGCTCATGAAGAGCATGGTATAAACAAAATATTGCAAAGACGTACCGTTAATACTTGTTGCTCCTATCGCACGGTCAGCTGGCTCTGGCTGACTTTCGCGAGAATCGTTTACCGCTGCCAGCCCGAAGACAAGTACAAAGGGGCATTAGAAACATATCAATAAACAAAATGGCGACAAAAATGTGGCGCAATATATCTTGTGAACCCTCAATTCCAAGGCATAAACGCTTCTGTGCCGGCACGAAGAAGTTGTCGATCTTCTTTTGAGACCCGGCATCTTCCGAGGCAACGGCATTGTAAATCTGCAGTTAAATCAGCAGGCAGGCGCACGATAAAAAAAAATGCTTCCACTTGGGCGCACGCTGTACACAAACAAACGAAAAAGAAGCGGAGCTACGCGCACAGCAGCCCGCCGCTGCCCGCGCGCCGCTGTAGCAAAAAAAAAGGTGCAATAAAAATGAAACGCGCCACTGTTAAGCCCCCTAGGCTAGCGTAATTTTTTTTTTCTCTTTAGTCCCGCGCCTCCTCTCCAGTGCGGGCGTTCTACACTGTGCGCGCGCACACGTGAGCGTAAAGGAACAAACAACCACAAACAGAAAGCGCAACCGCGTGGAAGCGTAGCGTGCTGGCACTGCTGGCCTCTGTGTCCAGGCTACATTCCAACCAGCATTCAATCAGAATGAACAACCAAAATTGTTGGTTACTACGTGTTTTCAACCCTTTCTCAAGGTAAAAGAAAAATAGAAGAACAAAATTCCTTTTCTACGCCCGGGGCGCGTCTCTGCGCCTACACGCACGTTCGCTTCCCACGTTCGAGTCAACGGAAAGAGGAGGGGGGGGGGCGCAAAGCCAGCAGACCCCACCCCTGTCAACCACGCTCCACGGTAATTGCATCCCCACTTGGTCAAAGTGCAGATATGGCGGCTGTCTGAGGTTGTACGCTCCTCGTAGAGCATCTGTCGACGGCTGCGTATTGGCATGGCGGTGCGGCGCCCCTGACCCTCGCGAGCTGATCTCTTCGTACACTCTTCGTTGTTACTCTCTCGTCTGGTGGAGACAATGCGGTCGGGTGTGATGAATGACATCGGACCTTGTCTCTACAACCTCATCTTCTCCATTGCGTCCTTTCCGTCCCCCTGTTCTCAGAAGAGCACGTCCCGCCACCACCGTAGGGTCAACAACCTGTTTTGTCCCCAAGAATGGGTCTCTCTGGCTAGCCGACGGAACAGCGGCGCTCGCCGCTGTGTCTAAAGCGCGTCGCCTGGCGCCCGCAAAAACTGGCGCCACGTGCATTCCAATGCCCACGTAGCGAACTTAAAATAGCCTCTCAAGGTCCTTCGGTATCATCAACAAATATAGAAATCTTTTACCTGTATGGCTTAAAACATTCCTGTACTATTTGCTTATAGAATCTCGACTCCAGTATTGTTTGTTAGTTTGGTGCACCACGACCAAACAGAATACTACTTCATTCCTCTTTGTAAAAAAAAAGGCGATTCGTGCCATTTAGTGTTAAAGAACTGAAGATCACATGCTGCATTACTTAGTAGATTCCAAAATACTTCGTTTAGAAGACATAATTTTACTTCGAACTGCTGTGTTTGTTTCCAAAGAAATACAGTCAAACTTGAATTATTTCAATACAAAATTCATTAAACATGACGCATACTCCCTCAGACTCACATGCCCTCATACTCATACTCAGACTCATACGCCCTCAGTTTTTAATCAAACTCCCGTTCATTACACCTTATCTCAGGATTTTAAAACTATTCGTTCCTTTAAAAGTATTATTAGACTTCACCTTCTTTCAACTGTTTGTACTTGACATTTGTTTTAATAATTCCTATTTGCTCGATGCATTATGTTTGATATACCTGGCACTATATTCTTTGTTATTTTTTGCATTATTCAAGAAAAATTTCCCTTTTAATAAATGCCTTGGTTTCTATTTTAAATTGATACAGCTGCTGCTGCTGCTGCTGCTGCTGCTTGCTGCTGCTGCTTGCTGCTGCTGCTGCTTGCTGCTGCTGCTGCTGCTTGCTGCTGCTGCTGCTTGCTGCTGCTGCTTGCTGCTGCTGCTGCTTGCTGCTGCTGCTGCTTGCTGCTGCTGCTTGCTGCTGCTGCTTGCTGCTGCTCCTTGCTGCTGCTGCTTGCTGCTGCTGCTTGCTGCTGCTTGCTGCTGCTGCGTGCTGCTGCGTGCTGCTGCTTGCTGCTGCTGCTTGCTGCTGCTTGCTGCTGCTTGCTGCTGCTTGCTGCTGCTGCTGCTTGCTGCTTGCTGCTGCTGCTGCTGCCGCTGCTGCTGCGTCTGCTGCTGCGTCTGCTGCTGCTGCTGCTGCTTGCTGCTGCTGCTTGCTGCTGCTGCTTGCTGCTGCTGCTTGCTGCTGCTGCTTGCTGCTGCTGCTTGCTGCTGCTGCTTGCTGCTGCTGCTGCTTGCTGCTGCTGCTGCTGCTGCTGCTGCTGCTGCTTGCTGCTGCTGCTTGCTGCTGCTGCTTGCTGCTGCTGCTTGCTGCTGCTGCTTGCTGCTGCTGCTTGCTGCTGCTGCTGCTGCTGCTGCTGCTTGCTGCTGCTGCTTGCTGCTGCTGCTGCTGCTGCTGCTTGCTGCTGCTGCTGCTTGCTGCTGCTGCTGCTGCTGCTGCTTGCTGCTGCTGCTGCTTGCTGCTGCTGCTGCTTGCTGCTGCTGCTGCTTGCTGCTGCTGCTTGCTGCTGCTGCTGCTTGCTGCTGCTGCTGCTTGCTGCTGCTGCTGCTGCTTGCTGCTGTTGCTGCTGCTGCTTGCTGCTGCTGCTGCTTGCTGCTGCTGCTGCTTGCTGCTGCTTGCTGCTGCTGCTGCTTGCTGCTGCTGCTGCTGCTGCTTGCTGCTGCTGCTTGCTGCTGCTGCTGCTGCTTGCTGCTGCTGCTGCTTGCTGCTGCTGCTGCTTGCTGCTGCTGCTGCTTGCTGCTGCTGCTGCTTGCTGCTGCTGCTGCTGCTGCTGCTGCTGCTTGCTGCTGCTGCTGCTTGCTGCTGCTGCTGCTTGCTGCTGCTTGCTGCTGCTTGCTGCTGCTTGCTGCTTGCTGCTGCTGCTGCTTGCTGCTGCTGCTGCTTGCTGCTGCTGCTGCTTGCTGCTGCTGCTGCTTGCTGCTGCTGCTGCTTGCTGCTGCTGCTGCTTGCTGCTGCTGCTTGCTGCTTGCTGCTGCTGCTGCTTGCTGCTGCTGCTTGCTGCTGCTGCTTGCTGCTGCTTGCTGCTGCTGCTTGCTGCTGCTTGCTGCTGCTGCTTGCTGCTGCTTGCTGCTGCTGCTTGCTGCTGCTTGCTGCTGCTGCTTGCTGCTGCTTGCTGCTGCTGCTGCTGCTTGCTGCTTGCTGCTGCTGCTTGCTGCTGCTGCTTGCTGCTGCTGCTTGCTGCTGCTGCTGCTTGCTGCTGCTGCTGCTGCTTGCTGCTGCTGCTTGCTGCTGCTTGCTGCTGCTGTGCTGCTTGCTGCTGCTGCTGCTGCTGCTTGCTGCTGCTGCTGCTGCTGCTTGCTGCTTGCTGCTGCTGCTGCTGCTGCTTGCTGCTTGCTGCTGCTTGCTGCTGCTGCTGCTGCTGCTGCTGCGTCTGCTGCTGCGTCTGCTTGCTGCTGCTGCTGCTGCTGCTGCTTGCTGCTGCTGCTGCTTGCTGCTGCTTGCTGCTGCTGCTGCTGCTTGCTGCTGCTGCTGCTTGCTGCTGCTGCTGCTGCTTCTGCTGCTGCTTGCTGCTGCTGCTGCTTGCTGCTGCTGCTGCTTGCTGCTGCTGCCGCTTGCTGCTGCTGCTGCTGCTTGCTGCTGCTGCTGCTTGCTGCTGCTGCTGCTTGCTGCTGCTGCTGCTGCTTGCTGCTGCTGCTGCTGCTGCTGCTGCTGCTGCTCGCTGCTGCTGCTGCTGCTGCTTGCTGCTGCTGCTGCTTGCTGCTGCTGCTGCTTGCTGCTGCTTGCTGCTGTTGCTGCTTGCTGCTGCTGCTGCTGCTTGCTGCTGCTGCTGCTGCTGCTTGCTGCAGCTGCTGCTGCTTGCTGCTGCTGCTTGCTGCTGCCGCTGCTTGCTGCTGCTGCTGATTGCTGCTGCTGCTGCTTGCTGCTGCTGCTGCTTGCTGCTGCTGCTGCTTGCTGCTGCTGCTGCTGCTGCTGCTGCTGCTGCTTGCTGCTGCTTGCTGCTTGCTGCTGCTTGCTGCTGCTTGCTGCTTGCTGCTGCTGCTTGCTGCTGCTGCTGCTTGCTGCTGCTGCTGCTTGCTGCTGCTGCTTGCTTGCTGCTGCTGCTGCTTGCTGCTGCTGCTTGCTGCTGCTGCTGCTGCTTGCTGCTGTTGCTGCTGTTGCTGCTGCTGCTTGCTGCTGCTGCTTGCTGCTGCTTGCTGCTGCTGCTGCTTGCCGCTGCTTGCTGCTGCTTGCTGCTGCTTGCTGCTGCTGCTGCTTGCTTGCTGCTGCTGCTTGCTGCTGCTGCTGCTTGCTGCTTGCTGCTGCTGCATGCTGCTTGCTGCTGCTGCTTGCTGCTGCTGCTTGCTGCTGCCGCTGCTTGCTGCTGCCGCTGCTTGCTGCTGCTGCTGCTTGCTGCTTGCTGCTGCTTGCTGCTGCTGCTTGCTGCTGCTGCTGCTTGCTGCTGCTGCTGCTTGCTGCTGCTGCTTGCTGCTGCTCGCTTGCTTGCTGCTGCTTGCTGCTGCTGCTGCTTGCTGCTGCTGCTTGCTGCTGCTGCTTGCTTGCTGCTGCTTGCTGCTTGCTGCGCTGTGTCTAAAGCGCGTCGCCTGGCGCCCGCAAAAACTGGCGCCACGTGCATTCCAATGCCCACGTAGCGAACTTAAAATAGCCTCTCAAGGTCCTTCGGTATCATCAACAAATATAGAAATCTTTTACCTGTATGGCTTAAAACATTCCTGTACTATTTGCTTATAGAATCTCGACTCCAGTATTGTTTGTTAGTTTGGTGCACCACGACCAAACAGAATACTACTTCATTCCTCTTTGTAAAAAAAAAGGCGATTCGTGCCATTTAGTGTTAAAGAACTGAAGATCACATGCTGCATTACTTAGTAGATTCCAAAATACTTCGTTTAGAAGACATAATTTTACTTCGAACTGCTGTGTTTGTTTCCAAAGAAATACAGTCAAACTTGAATTATTTCAATACAAAATTCATTAAACATGACGCATACTCCCTCAGACTCACATGCCCTCATACTCATACTCAGACTCATACGCCCTCAGTTTTTAATCAAACTCCCGTTCATTACACCTTATCTCAGGATTTTAAAACTATTCGTTCCTTTAAAAGTATTATTAGACTTCACCTTCTTTCAACTGTTTGTACTTGACATTTGTTTTAATAATTCCTATTTGCTCGATGCATTATGTTTGATATACCTGGCACTATATTCTTTGTTATTTTTTGCATTATTCAAGAAAAATTTCCCTTTTAATAAATGCCTTGGTTTCTATTTTAAATTGATACAGCTGCTGCTGCTGCTGCTGCTGCTGCTTGCTGCTGCTGCTTGCTGCTGCTGCTGCTTGCTGCTGCTGCTGCTGCTTGCTGCTGCTGCTGCTTGCTGCTGCTGCTTGCTGCTGCTGCTGCTTGCTGCTGCTGCTGCTTGCTGCTGCTGCTTGCTGCTGCTGCTTGCTGCTGCTCCTTGCTGCTGCTGCTTGCTGCTGCTGCTTGCTGCTGCTTGCTGCTGCTGCGTGCTGCTGCTGCTGCTGCTTGCTGCTGCTGCTTGCTGCTGCTTGCTGCTGCTTGCTGCTGCTTGCTGCTGCTGCTGCTTGCTGCTGCTGCTGCTGCTGCTGCTGCTGCTGCTGCGTCTGCTGCTGCGTCTGCTGCTGCTGCTGCTGCTTGCTGCTGCTGCTTGCTGCTGCTGCTTGCTGCTGCTGCTTGCTGCTGCTGCTTGCTGCTGCTGCTTGCTGCTGCTGCTTGCTGCTGCTGCTGCTTGCTGCTGCTGCTGCTGCTGCTGCTGCTGCTGCTTGCTGCTGCTGCTTGCTGCTGCTGCTTGCTGCTGCTGCTGCTGCTGCTGCTTGCTGCTGCTGCTTGCTGCTGCTGCTTGCTGCTGCTGCTTGCTGCTGCTGCTTGCTGCTGCTGCTGCTGCTGCTGCTGCTGCTGCTGCTGCTTGCTGCTGCTGCTGCTGCTGCTGCTGCTGCTGCTGCTGCTTGCTGCTGCTGCTGCTTGCTGCTGCTGCTGCTTGCTGCTGCTGCTTGCTGCTGCTGCTGCTTGCTGCTGCTGCTGCTTGCTGCTGCTGCTGCTGCTTGCTGCTGTTGCTGCTGCTGCTTGCTGCTGCTGCTGCTTGCTGCTGCTGCTGCTTGCTGCTGCTTGCTGCTGCTGCTGCTTGCTGCTGCTGCTGCTGCTGCTTGCTGCTGCTGCTTGCTGCTGCTGCTGCTGCTTGCTGCTGCTGCTGCTTGCTGCTGCTGCTGCTTGCTGCTGCTGCTGCTTGCTGCTGCTGCTGCTTGCTGCTGCTGCTGCTTGCTGCTGCTGCTTGCTGCTGCTGCTGCTTGCTGCTGCTGCTGCTGCTGCTGCTGCTGCTGCTTGCTGCTGCTTGCTGCTGCTGCTGCTGCTGCTTGCTGCTGCTGCTGCTTGCTGCTGCTGCTGCTTGCTGCTGCTGCTGCTTGCTGCTGCTGCTGCTTGCTGCTGCTGCTGCTTGCTGCTGCTGCTTGCTGCTGCTGCTGCTGCTGCTTGCTGCTGCTGCTTGCTGCTGCTGCTTGCTGCTGCTTGCTGCTGCTGCTTGCTGCTGCTTGCTGCTGCTGCTTGCTGCTGCTTGCTGCTGCTGCTTGCTGCTGCTGCTGCTGCTGCTGCTTGCTGCTGCTTGCTGCTGCTGCTGCTGCTTGCTGCTGCTGCTGCTGCTTGCTGCTGCTGCTTGCTGCTGCTGCTTGCTGCTGCTGCTGCTTGCTGCTGCTGCTGCTGCTGCTGCTGCTGCTTGCTGCTGCTTGCTGCTGCTGCTGCTGCTGCTGCTGCTGCTGCTGCTGCTTGCTGCTGCTGCTGCTGCTGCTTGCTGCTTGCTGCTGCTGCTGCTGCTGCTTGCTGCTTGCTGCTGCTTGCTGCTGCTGCTGCTGCTGCTGCTGCGTCTGCTGCTGCGTCTGCTTGCTGCTGCTGCTGCTGCTGCTGCTGCTGCTGCTGCTGCTGCTGCTGCTTGCTGCTGCTGCTGCTGCTTGCTGCTGCTGCTGCTTGCTGCTGCTGCTGCTGCTTGCTGCTGCTGCTTGCTGCTGCTGCTGCTTGCTGCTGCTGCTGCTTGCTGCTGCTGCTGCTTGCTGCTGCTGCTGCTGCTTGCTGCTGCTGCTGCTTGCTGCTGCTGCTGCTTGCTGCTGCTGCTGCTTGCTGCTGCTGCTGCTTGCTGCTGCTGCTGCTGCTGCTGCTGCTGCTGCTGCTGCTGCTTGCTGCTGCTGCTGCTGCTGCTGCTGCTGCTGCTGCTGCTTGCTGCTGCTGCTGCTTGCTGCTGCTGCTGCTGCTTGCTGCTGCTGCTGCTGCTGCTTGCTGCTGCTGCTGCTGCTTGCTGCTGCTGCTTGCTGCTGCTGCTGCTTGCTGCTGCTGCTGCTTGCTGCTGCTGCTGCTTGCTGCTGCTGCTGCTTGCTGCTGCTGCTGCTTGCTGCTGCTGCTGCTTGCTGCTGCTGCTGCTTGCTGCTGCTTGCTGCTGCTGCTGCTTGCTGCTGCTGCTGCTTGCTGCTGCTGCTGCTGCTGCTGCTGCTTGCTGCTGCTGCTGCTTGCTGCTGCTGCTGCTTGCTGCTGCTGCTGCTTGCTGCTGCTGCTTGCTGCTGCTGCTTGCTGCTGCTGCTTGCTGCTGCTGCTTGCTGCTGCTGCTTGCTGCTGCTTGCTGCTGCTGCTGCTGCTGCTGCTGCTGCTGCTTGCTGCTGCTTGCTGCTGCTGCTGCTGCTTGCTGCTGCTGCTTGCTGCTGCTGCTGCTTGCTGCTTGCTGCTGCTGCTGCTGCTTGCTGCTGCTGCTGCTGCTTGCTGCTGCTGCTGCTGCTTGCTGCTGCTGCTGCTTGCTGCTGCTGCTGCTTGCTGCTTGCTGCTGCTTGCTGCTGCTGCTTGCTGCTGCTGCTTGCTGCTGCTGCTTGCTGCTGCTGCTTGCTGCTGCGCTTGCTGCTGCTGCTTGCTGCTGCTGCTGCTTGCTGCTGCTGCTTGCTGCTGCTGCTTGCTGCTGCTGCTTGCTGCTTGCTGCTGCTGCTTGCTGCTGCTGCTGCTTGCTGCTGCTGCTTGCTGCTGCTGCTGCTGCTGCTGCTGCTGCTGCTGCTTGCTGCTGCTGCTTGCTGCTGCTGCTGCTGCTGCTGCTGCTGCTGCTGCTGCTGCTGCTTGCTGCTGCTGCTGCTGCTTGCTGCTGCTGCTGCTGCTGCTTGCTGCTTGCTGCTGCTGCTGCTGCTGCTTGCTGCTTGCTGCTGCTTGCTGCTGCTGCTGCTGCTGCTGCGTCTGCTGCTGCGTCTGCTTGCTGCTGCTGCTGCTGCTGCTTGCTGCTGCTGCTGCTTGCTGCTGCTGCTGCTGCTGCTGCTTGCTGCTGCTGCTTGCTGCTGCTGCTGCTGCTGCTGCTGCTGCTGCTTGCTGCTGCTGCTGCTGCTGCTGCTGCT
The DNA here is from genome assembly GCA_030143305.2 of Amblyomma americanum. Lineage (NCBI taxonomy): Eukaryota > Metazoa > Arthropoda > Arachnida > Ixodida > Ixodidae > Amblyomma > Amblyomma americanum. Next base: position 22,258 of record JARKHS020021478.1, read on the forward strand.
GCTGCTGCTGCTGCTGCTGCTGCTTGCTGCTGCTGCTGCTTGCTGCTGCTGCTGCTTGCTGCTGCTGCTGCTGCTGCTGCTGCTTGCTGCTGCTGCTTGCTGCTGCTTGCTGCTGCTGCTGCTGCTGCTGCTTGCTGCTGCTGCTGCTGCTGCTGCTGCTGCTGCTTGCTGCTGCTGCTTGCTGCTGCTGCTGCTGCTGCTTGCTGCTGCTGCTGCTGCTGCTGCTTGCTGCTTGCTGCTGCTGCTGCTGCTGCTGCTGCTTGCTGCTGCTTGCTGCTGCTGCTGCTGCTGCTGCTGCTTGCTGCTGCTGCTGCTTGCTGCTGCTGCTGCTGCTGCTTGCTGCTGCTGCTGCTGCTGCTGCTTGCTGCTGCTGCTGCTGCTGCTTGCTGCTGCTGCTGCTTGCTGCTGCTGCTGCTGCTGCTGCTGCTTGCTGCTGCTGCTGCTTGCTGCTGCTGCTGCTGCTGCTGCTGCTGCTGCTGCTTGCTGCTGCTGCTGCTGCTGCTTGCTGCTGCTGCTGCTTGCTGCTGCTGCTGCTTGCTGCTGCTGCTGCTGCTGCTGCTTGCTGCTGCTGCTGCTTGCTGCTGCTGCTTGCTGCTGCTGCTTGCTGCTGCTGCTGCTGCTGCTGCTGCTGCTGCTTGCTGCTGCTGCTGCTGCTGCTGCTGCTGCTTGCTGCTGCTGCTTGCTGCTGCTGCTGCTGCTGCTGCTTGCTGCTGCTGCTGCTTGCTGCTGCTGCTGCTGCTGCTGCTTGCTGCTGCTGCTGCTGCTGCTGCTGCTGCTTGCTGCTGCTGCTGCTGCTTGCTGCTGCTGCTGCTGCTTGCTGCTGCTGCTTGCTGCTGCTGCTGCTTGCTGCTGCTGCTGCTTGCTGCTGCTGCTGCTTGCTGCTGCTGCTGCTTGCTGCTGCTGCTTGCTGCTGCTGCTGCTTGCTGCTGCTGCTGCTTGCTGCTGCTTGCTGCTGCTGCTTGCTGCTGCTGCTGCTTGCTGCTGCTGCTGCTTGCTGCTGCTGCTGCTTGCTGCTGCTGCTGCTTGCTGCTGCTGCTGCTGCTTGCTGCTGCTGCTGCTGCTGCTGCTTGCTGCTGCTGCTTGCTGCTGCTGCTGCTGCTGCTGCTTGCTGCTGCTTGCTGCTGCTTGCTGCTGCTTGCTGCTGCTGCTTGCTGCTGCTGCTGCTGCTTGCTGCTGCTTGCTGCTGCTGCTTGCTGCTGCTTGCTGCTGCTGCTTGCTGCTGCTGCTTGCTGCTGCTGCTGCTGCTTGCTGCTGCTGCTTGCTGCTGCTGCTTGCTGCTGCTGCTGCTTGCTGCTGCTGCTGCTGCTGCTGCTTGCTGCTGCTGCTTGCTGCTGCTGCTTGCTGCTGCTGCTGCTGCTGCTGCTGCTGCTTGCTGCTGCTGCTGCTTGCTGCTGCTGCTGCTTGCTGCTTGCTGCTGCTTGCTGCTGCTGCTTGCTGCTGCTGCTGCTTGCTGCTGCTGCTTGCTGCTGCTGCTTGCTGCTGCTGCTGCTGCTGCTGCTGCTGCTTGCTGCTGCTGCTTGCTGCTGCTGCTTGCTGCTGCTGCTTGCTGCTGCTGCTGCTGCTGCTTGCTGCTGCTGCTGCTGCTGCTGCTTGCTGCTGCTGCTGCTGCTGCTGCTGCTGCTGCTGCTGCTTGCTGCTGCTGCTTGCTGCTGCTGCTGCTTGCTGCTGCTGCTGCTGCTGCTGCTGCTTGCTGCTGCTGCTGCTGCTTGCTGCTGCTGCTGCTGCTTGCTGCTGCTTGCTGCTGCTGCTGCTGCTGCTTGCTGCTGCTGCTGCTTGCTGCTGCTGCTTGCTGCTGCTGCTGCTGCTTGCTGCTGCTGCTGCTTGCTGCTGCTGCTGCTGCTTGCTGCTGCTGCTGCTGCTGCTGCTGCTTGCTGCTTGCTGCTGCTGCTGCTTGCTGCTGCTGCTGCTGCTGCTGCTGCTGCTGCTGCTGCTTGCTGCTGCTGCTGCTTGCTGCTGCTGCTGCTTGCTGCTGCTGCTTGCTGCTGCTGCTGCTGCTGCTGCTTGCTGCTGCTGCTGCTGCTGCTTGCTGCTGCTGCTGCTGCTGCTTGCTGCTGCTGCTGCTTGCTGCTGCTGCTGCTGCTTGCTGCTGCTGCTTGCTGCTGCTGCTGCTGCTTGCTGCTGCTGCTGCTGCTTGCTGCTGCTGCTGCTGCTGCTGCTTGCTGCTGCTGCTGCTGCTGCTGCTGCTGCTGCTTGCTGCTTGCTGCTGCTTGCTGCTGCTGCTGCTGCTGCGTCTGCTGCTGCGTCTGCTTGCTGCTGCTGCTGCTGCTGCTGCTTGCTGCTGCTGCTGCTGCTTGCTGCTGCTGCTGCTGCTGCTGCTTGCTGCTGCTGCTGCTGCTGCTGCTGCTGCTTGCTGCTGCTGCTGCTGCTGCTGCTTGCTGCTGCTGCTGCTTGCTGCTGCTGCTGCTGCTGCTGCTGCTGCTGCTGCTGCTGCTGCTGCTGCTGCTGCTTGCTGCTGCTGCTTGCTGCTTGCTGCTGCTGCTGCTTGCTGCTGCTGCTGCTGCTGCTGCTGCTGCTGCTGCTTGCTGCTGCTGCTTGCTGCTGCTGCTGCTGCTTGCTGCTGCTGCTTGCTGCTGCTGCTGCTGCTTGCTGCTGCTTGCTGCTGCTGCTTGCTGCTGCTTGCTGCTGCTGCTGCTTGCTGCTGCTGCTGCTTGCTGCTGCTGCTGCTTGCTGCTGCTGCTGCTGCTGCTGCTTGCTGCTGCTGCTGCTTGCTGCTGCTGCTGCTGCTTGCTGCTGCTGCTGCTGCTTGCTGCTGCTGCTTGCTGCTGCTGCTGCTTGCTGCTGCTGCTGCTTGCTGCTGCTGCTGCTGCTTGCTGCTGCTGCTGCTTGCTGCTGCTGCTGCTTGCTGCTGCTGCTGCTTGCTGCTGCTGCTGCTTGCTGCTGCTGCTGCTTGCTGCTGCTGCTGCTGCTGCTTGCTGCTGCTTGCTGCTGCTTGCTGCTGCTGCTGCTGCTGCTGCTGCTGCTTGCTGCTGCTGCTGCTTGCTGCTGCTGCTTGCTGCTGCTGCTGCTTGCTGCTGCTGCTGCTGCTTGCTGCTGCTGCTTGCTGCTGCTGCTTGCTGCTGCTGCTGCTGCTGCTGCTTGCTGCTGCTGCTGCTGCTTGCTGCTGCTGCTTGCTGCTGCTTGCTGCTGCTGCTGCTGCTGCTTGCTGCTGCTGCTTGCTGCTGCTGCTGCTGCTGCTTGCTGCTGCTTGCTGCTGCTGCTTGCTGCTGCTTGCTGCTGCTGCTTGCTGCTGCTGCTGCTGCTTGCTGCTGCTGCTGCTTGCTGCTGCTGCTTGCTGCTGCTGCTGCTGCTGCTGCTGCTTGCTGCTGCTGCTGCTGCTGCTGCTGCTGCTGCTGCTGCTGCTGCTGCTTGCTGCTGCTGCTGCTGCTGCTGCTGCTGCTGCTGCTGCTGCTGCTGCTGCTGCTGCTGCTTGCTGCTGCTGCTTGCTGCTGCTGCTGCTTGCTGCTGCTGCTGCTGCTTGCTGCTGCTGCTTGCTGCTGCTGCTTGCTGCTGCTGCTGCTGCTGCTGCTGCTGCTTGCTGCTGCTGCTGCTGCTGCTGCTGCTTGCTGCTGCTGCTTGCTGCTGCTGCTGCTTGCTGCTGCTGCTTGCTGCTGCTGCTTGCTGCTGCTGCTGCTGCTTGCTGCTGCTGCTGCTTGCTGCTGCTGCTGCTTGCTGCTGCTGCTGCTGCTGCTGCTGCTGCTTGCTGCTGCTGCTTGCTGCTGCTGCTGCTGCTGCTGCTGCTGCTGCTGCTGCTGCTGCTGCTTGCTGCTGCTGCTGCTTGCTGCTGCTGCTGCTTGCTGCTGCTGCTGCTGCTGCTGCTGCTGCTGCTGCTTGCTGCTGCTGCTGCTTGCTGCTGCTGCTGCTTGCTGCTGCTGCTGCTGCTGCTGCTGCTGCTGCTTGCTGCTGCTGCTGCTGCTGCTGCTGCTGCTTGCTGCTGCTGCTTGCTGCTGCTGCTGCTGCTGCTGCTGCTGCTGCTGCTGCTGCTGCTGCTGCTGCTGCTTGCTGCTGCTGCTGCTTGCTGCTGCTGCTGCTGCTGCTGCTGCTGCTGCTGCTTGCTGCTGCTGCTGCTTGCTGCTGCTGCTGCTGCTGCTGCTGCTTGCTGCTGCTGCTGCTTGCTGCTGCTGCTGCTGCTGCTTGCTGCTGCTGCTGCTGCTGCTGCTGCTGCTGCTGCTGCTGCTTGCTGCTGCTGCTTGCTGCTGCTGCTTGCTGCTGCTGCTGCTGCTGCTGCTGCTGCTTGCTGCTGCTGCTGCTGCTGCTGCTGCTGCTGCTGCTGCTGCTTGCTGCTGCTGCTTGCTGCTGCTGCTGCTGCTTGCTGCTGCTGCTGCTGCTGCTGCTGCTTGCTGCTGCTGCTTGCTGCTGCTGCTGCTGCTGCTGCTGCTGCTGCTGCTGCTGCTGCTGCTGCTGCTGCTGCTGCTGCTTGCTGCTGCTGCTGCTGCTGCTGCTGCTTGCTGCTGCTGCTGCTGCTGCTGCTGCTTGCTGCTGCTGCTGCTTGCTGCTGCTGCTTGCTGCTGCTGCTGCTTGCTGCTGCTGCTTGCTGCTGCTGCTGCTGCTGCTTGCTGCTGCTGCTGCTGCTGCTGCTGCTGCTGCTGCTGCTGCTGCTGCTGCTTGCTG